>APFE030161851.1:0-14245 GCA_000404065.3 Pinus taeda | reverse complement strand
TCATGAGACATTGAAATGTGAATTAAAGTTTGACTTTGAACGTTAAAGTTTAAACTTTAAACTTTAAAGTGCAAATCAGATTATGAAACCTTCAAATTCAATCTCACCTAGTATTTGCTTGTTGCGAAGTCATAGATTGCTATGGACAAATACAAGGTCATTTAAGCGCTTTCGTGTCAATCGATTGCGCTTCTTAGAATGTATTTTTCTCGAACACGCTCGAGTTGCCCTCACAACCTGAAGCATTGCATGCTTGGTTTAAGATTTGTATGTCGAATCTCTTCAAATTTGGCATATCACTACCAAAGTTTTGCCACCAAAGACCTAGCAAGTGGCAAGGGCTTGTGAGTAGAAGTACTAAATAGTAAATACTAAATACTAAATAGTAGAAACTTAAAAATACAACAAAATTTAATAAAACATTTATCATACAAAATAAAGTTTAAACAAATTTAATGAATTGATGAAGCCTTCAAGCCTCAAAGGGTGCCTGGAAACATCTTAAACCTTTCTCGTATAGCACTGGTATAGGCAAATAATTTAGCTGTCACCCTATAATCTTGTAGTTGGGAAAAGACACGACTTTGAAAATTTGGATCACGGAAGCACCTTTCCATGCATGTCATAAGTCCTCTGCCAACCTCCCCATCCTCATTAAATTTGCTTTTATCATAAAAATATTGTGGGTTTAGGAAGTACCTAGCAACATGTAAGGGGGAATGCAATTTCCTATCCCAACATGCATCAATAATGTCCAAAAGAGGCATATACTTTGCCTCCTCATCCCCATATCTTCTTTTGATGGCCTCCTTTGCGAGATCCATCGCCTCATAAATGTAACCCATAGTGGGTTTGTCACCATCAATCACCCTGAAAGTTCAAGCTTTCAAATTTAAAGAAATATGAAACATTGAAAATAAAAAGAATCTTGAAATGAAATTTTAAAAATGAAAAAGTTAAAAGACTTGAAGACTTGAAGTACCTGAGAACTCTAACAAGGGACTCCGTCACAACAATAATCTCTTCGGCATCTTTCCAAAAAACGTCATTAAACACAAGTGCAACAATTTCAATGCCTTCAAGGGCCTTGGAATGTTTATATGCCATCCACTCAGATCCCAAGAACATCCTCTTCAGATTTATCTTTTGCTCAACCAGAGATTGCAAAGATACAAAATTTGTTGCAAATCTAGTCACTACAGGTCGAACAATTTCCTTACCTTCAGTGTAATTTCTCATAGTGTTTAGTACAATAGTGTGGTTGTATAGGTATTTAGTTATGGATTTTGCCTTCTCCACAACCTCATTTATCAAATGAAGCTTACCAATGTCCTCAAGCATTAAATCTACGCAATGGGTTTTTTTTTTTACTTCTGAAACGTTGCAGAAAAAATGTTATTGCGAAAATGCCACGATGACCTATTTCGAGCAGCGAAACCCTAGAATCCAAAGCTCTGATACCAAATGTTATGAAACCAGCTCAAGAAAATATAGAAAAGATAGATCAATGCCTTAGAATTCAGCCTCTTCGAGGGCACCCTCCTTTACATTACATAAATGAACAATTCTTGGATGATTCAAAATAAAAGACCTCCTCTCTATATATGGAGTCTAAGAGGTCATAACATAATTCAGAAGCCTACATAAAACCAATAAAAATGTAGGGCCCAATAATAATGACCCATAGTTGGAAGACTTTCTGATGGTGTGACTCATCATGTTAGTCACCCAATTAGAATAAGTGCGGCCCAACCTACAGGTTACAATCTATTATATTATTTTGATTGAACTTAAGGACGCGATTTGTACTAATAATAATAAGGGGTTACACTAGTAGTATAGGGGCCTAACAATATCCCCGACGGTCTGCGCCTTTTGTGCACTATAGATTTGAGGCCTACCACCCTGATATTGTGAACAATCCCTCTTGAGATGCTTCTTGCCACATATCCAACACTGCAACGGTCCCATACCATCACCTCTATTATGTTGCCCTCCATGTTGTGACCCATGTCCTTGTCTAACTACGTTGAACTTACATTAGGTGCAACATGTTCTTTCTCACCTACATCCTGAGGCCTTGCTCTTTTCTACTGCCATTTACCTTTAGCTTTGTCTTTCCCTTTCCAACCATGCTACAATTATGTCTTACGCTTTGACTGCTCATAATAGTGCTTCAATTTCCCAATAACTTTCTCAAGTGATTAAGGCTCATCATACTCAACATGATCTCTAAATGCTAATGGAAATCCATTGAAAAATCTCTGAACTTAGGCCTTCTCATCTTTAAGATATGGTACATACCTTAATAACTCCAAGAACTTAGTCGTATACTCTTCATATTTCATCGATCCCATCTTTAGCTCATAGAATTCCTTGACTTTGTTGTCGTAGTACCTCTCTGACAAGTACTTCTTCCTGAAAAGTCTCTTAAATCCATGGCAACTCAACTCTTTTGTTTTGATGTCTCTGACCCACTTCACATCTTCCCTTCAGATGTCTGCTTTCCCTTTGAGGCTAAAGATAACTATTATGGTATTCATATTCATTGTGTATTCATGCAGCTTAAAGAATTTCTTCATCCCATGTAGCCATGCTTTTGCATCCTTTGGCTTCTTCAAATCTCCATCGAAGGTAGGTGGCTTTGCTTTCTTGAACTCATATGGAAAATATCCCATGTCACTCCTCCTGTAAGGATGATAACGATGACGATCATAGTGCCTTTCAGAACCAAAACTAGAATAAAAACTATGTCCATCACCTCTTCTATCTGAAGTATCCAAAAACTTGCCATCACAGATCGTGTCATCCCTATCCAACCTGTATCCACCATGAGACCTATTACCATGTGCCCCATTAGTTTCGTCCTCTTATCCATGGTTGATTCGGAGTGGTCCCTGTCTCTGCAATTCTGACAAACTTTGAAGCATTATTGCATTGACTTCTGCTTGTTTCTCTTGTGCCTGCATGATTTTGTCATTATCCGCCTTGCAACTCCTTATTTCTTCCTTCAAAATTCTCGATGTGTCTACTAAGTCAGAAGAGTGCCCAACACCATGCTGCTAATATAATCCATAGGGAGAGTCTCGTGAACTGTAATCTACCATCTTTCTAGTCATCTCTGATCTCCTCCTGCAACTATATCATATCAATTAAACCAAATCATAAACAAACCAACGTACCTCAGTTTAGTTCAGGGGAGGATATATCGTTTGCAAGACCAACCAGATTAGCACGATACATGTATAATCATAATCAAATCCACATACAACATCAGTTTAACCACTATTCAGTTATCAATGCTTGATCATACCAACCACATACCATGACCTCGTGCATGAAAACTACAACCATATCAACGTATGCATAACAATATATAAGCACTGACATGCATAACCAATGTATAATCTACATACACTCATGACGACCACATCCAACAACACACCATCCAATTTCACATGTCGACACCACTGCAACTATGACCACCACAATGCATACACAACAAGTCCATAGACCACAAGCATAGAGAACACATGTATGCACCGACATGAATGCACGACCAACACACCGCTCATCCAGTCCAAGAGGTGAACCATGCTCTGATACCACTCTTTAACACCATTCTCCCACATTTACCCAAGTTAACCGGTCTGCTGGGGTAAACATGTGACGAGAGTCTACTATGACATGATTCAAATCCCCATGTACAGTAAAGGAAGTGGAATCGACAAAACCAAACAATCTGATCTTCCACACATGCTATAGAACCTTCAGGAGCCAACCAACCCTTCCAGATGACCATCCCCTGAGACAACTTGACATTTCACTGATCTGGATCCCCAGCTACTCCCATGATAAGCCATGCATGCGAATAGGGCCTTCTAGTCGCTCCCACATCAAGGCATGCCAACGATTGTGGACTTTTTAAGCCAGTTTTGAGCCAACGAACACAGATTTTGTGCCACTTTTTCAGGGCCAAGACTCAGGCCACTGCCTAGAACTTCATGAAACTTTCAGAAATGATAAATAACAATGGAATAAGGCTAATAATTCAATCATTGGTACATGCAATTGATTAGACCCCTACTAGCCATGACATGCATTTCGTCAAACATGTCACAAATATGTAATCTACAGGTCATAACAACATATATGAGCATAGGGGTCTCATACTTATCTAATATTCGCAAAGAAGCATTGTTGTTTTATCAAAATAGCTGCATTATCATCTATTAGGTCATATATTAAATGTTGCATTCATTTCCAAATCAAAACATGATGAGACCCATACATCAAGTTTTTCATAAAACATACTCATAACCAACATATAACCCATAGAAATAACAAGGATATAACAACCATAAAATCCACATATAAACCAATAGATTTACACCTGAAATACCAAGGAGAAATATCTCTTATTAATGAATGAAAAATCTAACCAAGTATGGGGCTTCCGCGAACCACCCGACCATAGATTGGCTGAAGAAAACCATTCTCTCAATCAATCACCCATGTGCCATATTCCAAGCATGAATTTGGGACTCATAACAAAACCAACTAGGGATTCTCGAGGCCAAACCACCTCAACCCTCATCAATAAAACCAATATTTACCAAATTCCCTACGAGATCACTAGGCCTTAAACAAGCATGGATGCCTCCAGATCTCTCTGCCTAAATCGTGAGGAATATCAACCTCTCGGCTTTACTATGTATCATGCCATTACCGATAAAGGGATTCCTAGGCCTCTGAGGTTTCCACCCTCTAGGCTTTACAATGTATCCCTTCTATTACCGATAAAGGGATTCCTAGGCCCAATCAAGTGTACTCCCCTCTAAGCTTTATCGTGTATATCGCCATTCACTAGTCAAGGATTCCTATGCTCAATCAAGGGTATTCACCTTTGAGATTTACTGCGTATCTCGCCATTCACCAGTCGATGATTTTGAGGCTCAATCGAGGTGTTCACAACAAAGGTTTATGGCGTATCCCATGCTAGAATTCCTAGGCCTTCTGAATAATCTTGAGACCACCCCACTCAACTTCAAATCTATCTAGCAATCCAACTCAACCAAATATAAGAGAACCCACCACCACATGACTATCTGAAAATGGTAAGGCAAGGTTGATGAACACTATCATACCTGGAAAAACCCATGCCAATGATAGCAAGAGAACCAAGAACACACATGCATGTACCATGCATGCCAAATCTAGTAAGGAAAACACACATGAAAATCCATACCTGCAAGTAAACTTGTTGTAGTTGCTTGATCGTGTTCTTCCTTGCTTGACCTTTGCTTCCTTTTTCCTTCTTTTTCCTTTCTTCTCTTTCCTTAATCCAATGCTAGAGTGCTCCAAAAATGTTGTAAGTGTCCAAGAGTGTGTGAGAGAGAGAATAGAGAGAGAAGTCCAAAACTGAACTGAAAAAAAGGTACCAACTGCTCCTCATAAGCCTTTTTATTAATGAGGCCTCAATTTTCTTCAATTTTCCATTATTTTACTTCATTTTCCTCCTCACATGCAACCTGTAACCTTTCACCTTGCTTTTCTCCTAATTTCCATTATTTTCATAAATAAAATGCTAATTAATGTCTCATGTTTTTCCAAAGCCTTTTCCATTGCCTTTGCCAATTTCCCTTTGCCATAATAAACTAAATGAACACCCACACCAGGATGTTTCGACCAACATTCAACTTGGAATATGTGTCCCATGACCTTGGTTATTAATTTGCCTTTATTAACTTTTTTACATGGAATTTTGACCAGGGTTGTTACATATAATGGAAGAAGAGATCCACAATATGAGCAGCAAAGGTAGTCATATGATAGGGAAGAAAGATATCCATCTTACAAATACTATAGACCACTACCCAAATAACATCATGTTTGTGAAAATTAGTAGGAATAACGCTAAAAAATCCATGTAAATGGATTCGGAAGGGCAAGAGGACACAAGTAAAGGGCCATGCTTACAAATTGATGGCTTGCTTTGTGAACAAAGTGAACATGCTCAAATAATTTTTTCTACTTGCTTGGGCAACATAGGCTAGTACAAGTAGTGTTAGAGATTGAGAATGGACTTGGTTGTGCCAAAATCCCCCTTGCATGAAGAGGCATGTGCTTCATGAATGAGAAGGAGACAATCATCATATTGTGGCACAAATAAATGGTTAATTTTATATAACCAACCATCACAAATGGTATAATCAAGGAAGGGAGTTTACTTGATAATTGTATGTGGTTGCAAAGCTTCCCATATCTCACCAAATAATGGATATGTTGCATACATGTCTTTCCAAGCATAAAAAATGCCACAACGGACCTCTAAAATGTGCAGGACCTGAGTAGGTGGTTGACTTAAAAAATCAACCATTTTATTAGTTGTACCATTCTTATAATTAATCACAACATGGAACTATTGAATGTAAGTAACCCACTTTAGATGGTGTTCCTCTTGAATCTTGCTATGTAAGTTAATGAATATTAGTAGATGATGATGAGTATGGAGTATGGTTTATTTTTCAATAATATAATGGCGCCATTGCTTCAATGTTTGCACTAAGTTGTGGAATTCCTTTTCATAGGTGTTGTACATAAAGTTTGCCTTTGTAAGAGTCTCGAAATGGTATGCTACAAGGTGAACTCCCTACTTAAGAACAATCCCAACGGAAAACTAAGAAGCATCAATTTATATTTCAAATGGTTAATGCATATTTGACAAATGGATAATAGGAGCATAGCATAAGGCATTATTGGGGTTAGGAAAATGGCACTCAACCCTGATACCCAAAAAAAAAATTCTGGATTGGACAAATGGTGTAAACAATGGGCCAACTAGGAAAAATGGGAGATTTTTTTTTGTTAATGTAGAAATTAATACCTCCCACGAAACTCTTAAAATAATGAGGAAGGCACTACCCATTTTACCAAGTATTTTACTTGAGAGGGATGTGGTCGAACTCCTTCTGAATCAAGTATGAATCCCAAATATAGAATTGACGGTTGTCCAAAATAAGATTTATTCACTTCTACATGAAGTTTACGTGCTCACAGCAATTCAAGTGTGTTGCAGACGTGTTGCACATGTTTTACCTAAAATTTATTGAATACTAATATGTCATCAAGATGAATGACCACAAACTTACCCAAGATTGGCTTGAACACATCATTGATTAATCTCATAAATTTGTTTGATGCATTTGTCAACCCTAATGGCATGGTTGGCCATTCAAATAGCCCAAACTTTGTCATGATAGTGGTCTTCCATGTGTTTGTTGCATGCATGCGAACTTGATGGTATCCAAATGTCAAATCCATCTTTGTGAAGAAGCAATCCCCTTGTAAGTGGTCTAAAAAATCCTCAATGTAGGGTAGGGGATAATGGTTTTTAATGGTATCTTTACTAAGGGCATGGCATTTTGTCACTAAACACCATTTGAAATCATCCTTTTTGGGAATAATTAAAGCGGGAGATGCACGTGGGGAGGATGAAGGTTGAATATGGCCTGATGCTAATAGTTGTGCAAGTTGATGTTCTATCTCAACTGCCTCTTGAGGAGCAAGGCGATAGGATGGGGAATTATGCAAAGAAGCACTAGGAATAAGATCTATTGCGTTTTCAATAGAGCGTGCTAAGGGTAGCCCTATGGGTTGTGTGAATTCATCTCCAAATTCTTGAAGCAAGGGAACCATATCAAGGGGTACTAGATTAGTGAGGTTATTTAGCTTGACAAGGTAAACCAAACACAAAGAAACACATTCACTGAAATTTACTTTCCTAAGAGGATATTTTCCAGTAGGAGTTTTTGTTAATTTAAGCGAAGAGGATGTGAGCACATAGGTGTGACCCTCATTCTGCAAGTGGTATTGATGATATTTAGCATGATAGACAATGTGCATAGCGTGCGGATATGAAAATTCATGTAATATATCACCACAATAAATAGGAGAAACATCACATACCATAGTACATCAGAAAGGGACACTAATAAAGGTCACTGCAAAACACTGGGAGACAATAAGACGAGGGTTTTCCTTTTGTACCCATTTGAACTCATATGGGGTTGAGTGTGGAGTGGTGGTAAGGTTAAAGCATTGAACCAAGTTTTGGGACACAAGATTCTTTTGACTCCCATTATCTAGGATGAGAGTAACCAATTCATGTTTGATCTAACAATTATGGGTAAAAAAAGGTACAATAGAGGTGTCAACTTCATTAGTAGTCATGAGGATGAGGGAGGGGTTTGTTTTGGTAGGATTGTTGAGAGAAACAACTATAGGAGTGGGAGGGGAATCTGGTTTCTAAATCTTGATAAAAAGAGTCTTGTTGATGTGCATATTTTTAACCACTCAACGATTGGTAGAGGTATGTGAATTAGTATTATGGAAGGTACACCGTGTTGATTTTTCCTTAACACTTCACAATCATGACTATATCTAAAACATGATCACAAACACACTAAAATTCCACAACATAAGCACTTTGCATAGAAAAAATAATTCTAGCACACATAGATCTCAGCCCAACACTTGATAATTTTATTAGTCCATCAATAAAAGAATCATTGGGCTCTTGTACCAAGGATCATGGCCCTCGATCTCTGATACAAACAATATACATAGTATACAACTTGGGATTGTAGTCTGTAACTTTAGATCTGTAATCTACCCAACAAAGAACTAGACAAGAACAAACATTTAGCTTACTTGCTAAAGTAGATCTTCTAGATCAATCCTCTCTACTCTTATTGTCCTTGACGTATGGCAGATCCTTTGCCTCCTCTACATGTAGAGAGTACTATTGCTTCGACAATACCTCTACACACTCAATTTATCACAAGAGTTCAGCTCCCACAAAACCCTTACACACTTCAGCTCAACAAATCTAATCCTCTTCCTCACAAATTTGACCTTTTATGGCCATATCTCCTAATCCCTCCTCATATATGCTCCTATATGGAATTTTGTGGCAAGATCTTCTTGGCTTTGCAATCACACTATGAATTTCTATAATCCTACAATCACATTGTGAATTCCTGTAATAGTGAATTATTGCAATCACACCGTGAATTCCTGTAATCACGAATTCCTGCAATCATACTATAAATTCTTGTAATCACGAATTCCTGTAGCAGAACTAAGCCCTCCTAGGGCACTCTTGCACAAGAGAGGTCTCATATCTCTTGCACACCATTTCACATGAGCCCCACCTTATCCTCATTAAATACTTTCACTTGGGTCATTTAAGAAAACCACTAGATCTAGCGTTTTTGCTTCTTGATCCTTAAAATAAATTATTATCTTCTCTTTTGGTACTAAACCCCATCTTGGGTCCAAAACCCCATTTTGGGTAAATTTCCCAACAAACTTCTTATTGTGGCTTGTCCTCTCTTAGAAATACCTTTTGATCTGCCCAAAATCTAACACTCCCTCTTAGTGAGGAAGGTATTTCCTTCGTGCTTCTAGCTCCATGATTTTCCACGCATGCCCATGACCTCCTTTCATGATTCATGAATTTCCTTGTGTAACCATATCCATACACGCATGTGCCACAACTTTTGTGTATTACGTCTAGCTTTGACTTTCATGGTGCATGAATATTCTCACATGCAACATGACTTTTTCAACATGATCCTTTCTTGTCCTCAAAGGATCTAGAACTTTCCTTACACCACCATGAATTATCTCTCATGGTCCGTGACGTTCCTTCTATGGGTTTAAAACTTCTCGAAATCACTTGATATTGAAAATTCAAGCTTCCATAGGGTAGACTCCCTTCGAATATACACAAACTTCACTAGAACACAATGCTTCCTGCACACACTCTAAGCTACACGTCTTAAAAGTGGCTCTGATACCATGTTGATTTTTCCTTGGCACTTCAGAATAAGGTCTTTGTCTAAAACATGATCACAAACACTAAAATTCCACAACACAGGCACTTTTCACAACATAAATGTAACAATAGTGAATCAATCAAACACACATACATATGAGCTCAATGCTCGATAAGTTTATTAGTCCATCAATAAAAGAATCACGGGGCTCTCGTACTAGGGATCACAACCCTCGATCTTTGATACAAACAATATACATAGTATACAACTAGGGCTTGCAGTTTGCAACTTCATATTTGCAATCTTCCCAACAAATTAGACAAGAACAAACACTTAGCTTATTTGTTGAAGTAGATCTTCTAGATCACCCCTTTCTGCTATTGTTGTCCTTGGCATCTGATAGGTCCATTGTCTCCTCTACATGTAGAGAGTGCTACTGCTCCAATACCTCTACACACCTAACTGCTCATAAGAGTTCTACTCCTCCAAAAATCCTTGCACTCTTCAGCTCAACAGATCTGAGCCTCTTCTTCACAGTTTTGATCTTCTGTGGTTAAATATCCTCGCCCCTCCTTAGATTTTCTCCTCTACAGACTTCTGCGGAAATATCTTCTTGGCTCTATAATCACAATGCGAGGTCATGCAATCATAGTACCAGTTCATGTAATCGTGAATTCTTGCAACAAAGCCTGGCGCTACTAGGGAACTCTTTCACAAGAGAGGTCACATCTATCTTACACACAATTGCACATGAACCTCACCTTAGGTTCATTAATTTTTTTTTCCCTTTGATCACTTAGGAAAATTTGTAGATCTAGGGTTTTCACTTCTTTGACCCTTAAATAAATTATTATTCTCTCTTTTGGTCCTAAACCCCACATTGGGTCCAAAACACCATTTTGGGTAAATCACCCAAGAAACACCTTATTGTGGGTTGTCCTCTCTTAGAAATACCTTCTAAGCTACCCAAAATCTAAAACACCAAGGCGTGTTACAAGTTGTGGAGGATGAGGTAGCAATCACATTAGAAGGACCAACAAGAGAGGGATCATACCTGGGTTGAGGAGATCAGATTTGAGGAGCCACTTTACTTTCTATGACGAAGGCTCGAAGAAATGCCTTCTCCAAGGATGGACAATCAAACAATTCAACTTCTCGATGAAAACGATTAAAAAACCAGAATTAAATTTGACAATGAGTACCTCTTCGAGATCAAAGATATGCAGTTGAATGCACAACATACAAAAGACCTTGATGTAGGCTTGTACTAACTGATTATGTAGTTTTTGAAGCTACGATCATTTTACAAGGAGATTTTAGAGATATCTTAGGTGATAGAAGTGTGATGTTAATGCCTAGCAGAATTCATACCAATATGTGATGCGAGCAGGGTTGGTCTCTTTTATCTCTCCATGCTTAATGACCAAGGATATATTCTCTAATTGGGAATTCCACTATGCTTATGTCATGCCTTCCAACTGTGGGTTGTTGATTTGAAGTTTCATGTCCTATGCCATCTCTGGACATGTTTTAAAATAAGTGGGGAGACTGCATGTCCAAGAATCGATAGCCTTTCCATTCATTTGGCCCAAAAATTTGGGCAATTGAAAGTGTGTATCCAACTACATGTACCCTAGAGGGTGTATTTATTGCTACATATTGATTAGCTCATGGAGATCCATGGCTAAATATTGGATTGGTTAGTACTCGGGTGAGTCCTCAGATGAATTTGCTTTATGACGGGACTTGATCTTCATCCACCCAAATGGATCAAAATGTAGATCTCAGTGATGATATTTCTCCAATAACCTTGAGGAAGATGCATTGGGAGAGGCGTTGAACAACTAAGGGCATAGAACTACTGAGCCACAAGTCTATGAAAATAAATTCTTTGAGTAGATGGATGCATGGCTTCTCATCTACTCCTTGATGTTGAGCAATAACTTGCCAAGATCGTCTGCTCTGACACCAATTGATCTACATGCAGATTTGAAAACTATTAATCATACATAACATAATAAAACAACAGAGAAATAAACAACAAGATCCTGTAAAGAATACCACCATTCTATTATGACGGGACATGATATTCATCCACCCAAATGGATCGAAATGTAGATCTCAGTGATGAGATGGCTCCAATAGCCTTGAGGAAGGTGCACTAGGAGATGTCTTGAACAATTAAAGGCATGACACTGTTTAGCCACAAGTTTATGGAAACAAATTATTTGAGTATATGGTTGGCTTCTCATCTACTCCTTGATGTTGAGCAACAATTTGCTAAGATTGTCTGCTCTTATGCCAATTGGTCTACATGCATATTTGAAAATTATTAATCATACATGACATATTAAAACAACAGAGAAATAAACAACAAGGTCCTTAAAAGAATACCACCATTCTATTATGAGGGAGAGGTTGCCTTTTATAGTCAAGACATCTTCTTATTAACTTGATTACAAATAGTTTTGCATGGAAATAAAAAAAACATTATTTAGATATTGCCTTCCTTATTTTAAGTTGTCTCAATAGCTTGCGTGAGAAAAAGCAAATACATATTTTAGATACATCCTTCCTTATTATAATTTTTCCATTGGTTCGCATGAGAAATATCAAATACATTAGTAGATGTTTCCTTCCTCATTATGAGTTTCCCTAGAAGGGGTATGAGTTTCCATGAAATATTTGTACCAGACAGATCCACCCGAAGGGGTCACTTCATGTCGACTCAGCCACAAAGCCTAACCCTAAGAGTGTTAGGAGAATTGAACCCATGACCTCTCAATAACATAGGTGCTTTAACGACGAGGACTCAACCAATTGAGCTAACCCTCGAGGCTATGATGTTTTATTTATTTTTTAAATGCAATCAATACAATATTTTGGAAAAAAATAAGTTCTTATTTATTGAATCAATTTTCAATCTATTAATTAAAAAAATAGTTAAGTTGATAATCTTGTTTATTTTGGAATAGAGTTTCCAATTTTTTATATTTAATTAACAATAATTATTATGTGGATGGTAGGATTTATGAAACATGCATACATTACCGTCCTTTGGATTTGGACTTGTGAACTCCCAGAAGGAAACACATCCTCTTAACCAATATGCCCACTCATGATGCAAATAGACTAATAATAATTTAAAATAAAGTTATAGTTAGTTAATTTTTATGATTTTTTAAATCTTATTAATGTGAAATATAAAATGAGATAAGCGTCTCGATGTTTCATGTTGACCAATCATTTAATTTGTATAGCTTATCAATGTTCACCATCCATTCAACTTATATGGCTCATTGAAGTTTACCAACCATTGAGGTTGTTGGTACCAGGCCAACCCACAAGTATACTCACTTAAGGGTTCACTAGGCAGAAGCCAACACAAAATTATTCATAGGCACAAAGCCATTACAACAATATTTATCAAGGCATTATAGCTCATCATGTCACTAGCGGGGATTTGAACTTGGGCGAGGAAGATAACAATCATCTTGCCCAACCACTCGAGATAACCATAGTTGACACCAACCATTTAACTTATATAACTATACTAGTTTAATATTATTTTTATGATTATAAAAAAATTAATTTAGTAACAAAAAATATAATTTTAATTATATAAAAAGGACATAAACCTTACCTTCTACTTAAATATTTTGACATGTTAGTCGGTAAAAAATGTTTGAAGTTAACGAATAATAAATATTAGGATGGTTAAGTGAAGATGTATAAATAAGTCAATTATGGATGTTTTTTTATTGTATAAAGAATTGATATAAAATAAAATTGAAATATTAAAATTTGAAGGGATAAGAAAATGTCAGCAAAAGACAGGGGAGGTTTTTGATTCTCTTGACCAAGACTCCCTTTGGACTATATTCTCTCCAAAGACGTCATTTCAACTATGATCTTGTCAATTGGTCCATCCCTTCTCTATCTGAAGCGCAAGGATTTCCATCACATCGGTACGAAGGTATGTTTCATGTTCATATGGTGGCCTCCCTTGACAATTGGTGTGACTTTCCTTCTCCAAGTGCCACGGTCAGGTCACTCTCTCATTTTTACAAGCTTTTATCTGTGTCATATATTTATGTTGGAAAACTTTTGGAAAGGTCTTTCATTTGGTCGATTTTGGAAATGGTCTTTTTTTTAATGAACATCCATGCAGTGGTTATTTTTTATGAATATTGTACATGTCTGCATTGCTTGGGCTCTATTCTCATTAGTCACTCCTCACACTAATTCTCGTCTTGCTTGATGTGTTCTAGATGTCTATTAATCAACTATGTTATGCTTTTTGGATGCGCTTGGATTTCCAAGCTAGCTTAGATAGATACACTTGTGCAGCTTGTATTTTTTGTTATGTGGTCTATTTTGGCTTGAAAAAACCTTTTTTTTTT
>APFE030161844.1:27430-54727 GCA_000404065.3 Pinus taeda | reverse complement strand
AGACACATGTCTTCTTAGAGTTTCAATACAATTAGGAGATGTGACACATATCCTCATGATCCCATGATTCTCTCCACTCAAATTCGAATTTGGCCTTAGAGTGCCACATAAAGGTCTTCTAGAAGCCTCCTTTTAACTTACACATGTCAACAATCTCAACCCACTTGTTAGGTATAAGCATATGCACACTATTTTCTAATTTTTAACCACAAATTCACTTAAAAAGGATTAGAATTAATAAAGTTTGGAAAAACATAAATGTGGCCCAATGATAATGAAAGTGGGATGAAAGTGGTGACATAGCAGTGAAATGGAGGTGATATAATGGACATAATAGTGAAAGTGTAATGGAAATGAATGACATTTTCAAGACCCAACAATAGATAGGGTAGTTAAGAACTGCCCCATGAAATACTTCAGAATGGTAGCAAACAGGCCTTCCTCCTTGCATCAAGATAGCTCCCATAACATACCCACTCGCATTTGTCTCCACTTCAAAGGGTCATTGCAAGTTTGGTAATGCCAGAACTAGTGTGTCATTGATCTTCTTCTTTAACTCATCAAAAGCCTTCTACTACCCTTTACCCCACTCGAATCTCTTGCCACTTGCTGTTATGGCGTGGAGCGGTGTTGGTACTGTTGAAAATGAGGCTATGAATTTCCTCAGGTACTATGTTGCTCCAATGAAACTCCTAACCTCAGTGACATTAGTAGGCACTATCCATTTCATGATGGCTTCCATCTTGGAAGGATCTATCTTCAATTCTCCTCCACCAATCACATATCCCAAATACACCAAGGACTGTTTTGTAAATGCACACTTCTTGAGATTTTCTAGCAGCCGGTGCTTCTTCAATGTTTCGAGCACCTACATCAAATGTGAAATATGCTCCTGTCGGGTAGCACTATAGCTGGAAATCACTGGATCTTGTGCTCCACTTCTCTCTTAGGGGGTATCCCTTTAGGCTCTCGGAACACGTCCTTATATGCCTGTAACAACTCCTCCAATTGTTGTTTTTGTTTCTTAGTACACCCCTCTAGGAATGCCTTGCCTCTTATTGACTCCTCTACATACTGATTTTCTCTTAAAAACAATAAAACATACTTCTTACTAGAACTGATCAATTTATTATCTTGGTTGGCACTTACCAATGAAATTTTCAACTTTCCTTTGTGCGCGTTGATGATGTATGATTTTCCATCCTTGATGAGACGATATTTTTTATCTCCCCTCATTAATATTGCATCATGCATGTACATGTATGGACTCTCAAACACGACTCCACATACATCAAATAGAACCACATCTAGATATAATTCATCAATCAAATTAGCAGTGATAGCAAATATAATTTTACACTATTTTGATACCTTCAACTCCGCATCCTTATGTACCCATCCTAGTGGATATGGGTTTGGATGATCATGAACTTCCAGCCCCAACCCCTTGACTAGATTTGCTGCAATGAGATTTGATTGCAATCCTGAGTCAAAAAGAGCATCAATCTTCATCTTCTTGGCCTATATCTTTACATGGAAGCATTTGGTCATTTCTTTATCTTCCTATTGTTGAAGGCTACTCAAATTCACCTCCTTCTACACTGATGTATATATGATCTTCTCATCCACATCTGAGTTTCTTTCAACTTGGTTGCTCGAATCAGTGGACATGAGATTCTTCTTCTTATTATCTTTCTTCTTGTTCTTTGGGTTTAGCTCTGGATGCAACTTCTATCACTTCTCCTCTATATGGCCATCAATGTTGCAGTGGTTGCAATGGTTGCTAGGAGCTTTGCACTGGTGTGTTGTGGCTGCCATATTTTTATCTTTTCCCCCTTGTTTATTCTTCTTCCCATCTTTATAAGCGTCTTGTTTCTCCTTTTTCTTCGATCCACTAGTTTGTACTCTTTTCAGGCCTATGTTCTCCAGGTACTATGCCTGTACACAAGCCTCGTCCACCATTTTGGGCTTGAAACATCACTTTCACATGAAGATGGCAATGTAGACCTCCCAAATACTTGAGGGGTACATTTTGGTTCTTTGTAGAGATACCCAACATTATAGCCATCTTTCCAAATTTTGTGGTGTGCTCCTTCACGCTTTGGCCTGGATTTTTCCTAAAGTAATGCCACTGGATCCACTGGTCTTCCACGTACCCAATGGGATAAAACTGTGACTTAATTAGGGTTTTGAAATCCTCCCACTTATTCATTAGAGACTTTTTCTCCTAACTCATGGTTTTGATGTGGCTCTCCCACCAATTCAGTACCATCTAATTTTAGTGGCACAAGTGAGATCTTTTGCCCTTCCTCGATCTGATGGACACTAAAATAAACTTACATTTGTTGCAACTAGTGGTTCAAATTCAGAGTGTCTATCTTTCCATGGTACGACTTGATATCAACTTTTTCTTCCACTTTAAACATGGATTGGTTCACGACACTTGAACTGGGTTGATATTTTCTGGGTTCTTTCTTCAACTGGTTATATGCATCTTCCCGATCTCCCAATCCCCCTTCTGATTTTTTCTCTACATTTGAACCCCCTTCTTCTCCAAATATCCCTAGCTTATTGTTGAGGGTCACCATGAGCAGGTTTACATTGTGTTTTATATCTGCGACTTGTTCTTCAAGCTGTGAAAACCTCACCTCTGCAAGATCACGAGGTTCGTTTATAGATTTGTTGCCCATGACTAGGTTTTTATGATTTTCAGCCTCGTCGATCTAGATTCTTGAAATCTCCACAAAATACCCAAAGAAAATTGCTCTAATACCAAAATATCCATAAAATACCAAGGATATTCCACTGGACATTTCGTCACAACAGATCTGATAATATTATATTTAAAAATCTGAGATTCTACACTATTACCGTTTTATTTAATTTCTAGATCTGTAAAATTAATTGTAATTAGTACATGCATGTAAAATTAAATCAAGTAGAAAAGTACATAATGAAAAAATAAGCTCACACACACATAATATACAATATATGTTCTCTGGGAAACCCTTTTGGGAGAAAATCCAATTAGAAGGTGAGGTTGCTTCGCTCTCTTTCTTTGTCTAGAAATATGGCTGCATATACAAAGAAGTAATTCTTGTGGCCTGTGGGCTGCTACGGTGCACACATCCCATCTTTTTGCACTACCTCTTATCTCTCTTGGCTATATTTGCTCATATATGGAACAAAATTCTCTCGAAAGAATGAAATTCCTCTTCCTCCTAGTGGCCCGGTTATAACACAGCCCGATAGCCTACTAGTGGTTAAGTTTGACTACATCAACTCTTAACTAGAGTTACAAAATAGACTCTTCTAGAGTCTTTTACATCAAAAAAATGTGGCTAGCCCGTTTTCCATGAATAATGGGGGCTGACACGGCATCCTCCTGAACTATAGGTGTGAAAACAACAAGTTCAACTTATGAGTGGCATAACTTTTGCATATGGACTCCGATTGATGTGATTCTTGCGCCATTGAAAATATATCTATGTGTAGAATAGCATGAAAAGTTTATGCACTAAAAAAACAAAGTTTTACCTTGAAAAAATGTCATTTGATGCCTCAAAACGCTCCCGGGAGGTTTCAGACCCCGTTTTGCCAAACTGGGTCCCGCCAGTAAAAACGGTCCCTTGAGATGATTCCTGCACTTTTTCCACTCCAAATGTATCAATATGGATGAAAAATAATATAATTATCCAATTTGGATAACACATAGGTAAAATGGGTCCTTTCGCTTATGTTTCCACTATTCCTTTGGGGATTCACTCTCCCACCTTTCATGTAATCCTAAACCTTTTCTCCCCAGAAATTTCAATGTGCATACTTTGATTATCTTTGATATTCCATTCCTTGGATGACTCAACCCTCCAACTAGAAATTTAACTAACTCATAGTGTTCCCCATTATACCATCATCCACCTCCCTTTCCATGTCACCCCGAAGCCAATCATCCTAGAGATTTCTTAAGACACTCTTTTGGTTTCTTTTGGGCTTTTGTTCCCGAGATGATGTGAGAAGCCACGTCAAACAACATGTCACCCCATATCCCAATCAAATCACGCCACTTATTACTCATGAAAATCCATCATATCCACTTGGAAAAGCGTTAAGTGTGCCCAACATTAATTTTTTCTCCTTACCACCTTTCTAGTGTTTAATTCATGCATGCGCGAGTTAGTGGTTCGACAATTGTGTGTACTTATGCTAAATTGATGAATCTGATTTCTCTTATCCTATAAATTGACATTTTTAACCCTGTTTTTCATTGTTACGGTGAAATACCTCTATGACTCCTGTTATAAATGTCAATATGGGAAAACAAAGAAAAAGGTGGCAGTTCAACCACCAATAGGGGCAATTCTGGAATAAATTGATGAAAATTTACCAAATTATTTCCTATTCCCTTATACTGTTTACATGATGGATTATGGAATTTTGTCATGAATGCAATTTATAAAATTCTTGAAGATGCATTACATGAAGAGTAAAACTCAAGACCAACAATTGCAAATGTTGATCAAGGAGGCAATAAAACTTATAAGTAAACATTCCAAGATGCTGCAAAATCTCACTTGCACAAAATTGTTTCTCGTCTGAGACTTCTTCCATACATCGATATGATTTTTTGGGTGGTTAAGAAGGTAGATATTACAGAAAGATAAGTTGTCACCTCCTGTGGCACATTAATTGATTCTTTCAAGCCAAAATACGTCCACGATATGTATAAACTATTTAAATCGCAACTTGTGTATAATACTTAGTTTATTAATAGTTTTGTTCCAGAGGATTGCAATAATTCTTGAAAATAGCTCCCTAGTTTGATTAAGGAGTGGAAGGGAGACCCAAACAAACACAAAGAGGAATCATCACACAAGTATTCTATACAATCCCTAAATCCCCCTTTCTGCTATGTTGCCTTTATGTTATGTAGACTCTTTTCCTATCAAAACGCGTAGCAATTTCCATTAGAATGGGCCCCTCTCATCCATAGGGTTGTTGATGGGTTTCCTTTTAATTGGGCTCAAATGTTGTCTAATAATATCGCCAAACATATTCTCTCTTTCCGCACCAAACAAACGTACATCCATAATCCTCCCTTTAATATGTCGACTTTCATAATGGATGCCATCTCTTTCTGTTTGGATTTCTAGAAATGGGATGGAAATGGACACTTGTTGATCCTCTACCCATCCAAATTTATATAGTAAACTATGGGAAGAGAATTACTTTGACCATATTTACCAAATCTGCCATCTAGTTATAATCCCCATTTATCAAGCAATTTTTGGTTCTAAGCCTCCATGAATGTCTTCAACCACAATGGATTGTTTGTTGAGAATTGGAGATTGGTTCTCTAAAGAACATTTTACTTATATCAAGGTTTTGGGAAGTCATAGTACTCCACATGTTTTGCCTCTGTTTATTCTGGATAAGCTTTTATGCAAAGAAGTTGCTCACCAAACAGTAGGGACAGGGGTAGCCCTTGAATTAAAGAAAGATTCCAAGAGAGTGTGGTTTGAGTTCCCATTTAAAATTGGTATTTGTACTTTGAAAAACCATAGCCATGCTGAAAAAGAGTTAAAACCCTTGTATGCCTTAAAATTTGCTATCATTCCTATAAAATTGCATGATCGTACCAAGCTAATTGAGGGAATAATTACTACTGCAAACATTAAAAGATATGTTCATGAGAATAATCAATATGATGAACTATTTTGTGGAGCTTCTTCTTATCAATATGTTTGTAGTAAAGTTAAACAATTACCTCCAGATAGATATCAACATTTTCTAGTCTACAAGGACACAAGAAGGTCTCCCTTACCACAAAATCTATTGCAATTTATAGAAGAGAGAATATTAGTAAATGTTGCAGGTTCTTCAACATAGAAATTCACTCTACAAGAAACTATGCATGTTCAGGTTCCTCCATTTGAGTCCTAGGAGAAAACAATTTTAGAAAATCAAGAGGTTAGCAATACTATCAAGGATTGGAAAATGTTTGAAAATATTACTTCAGAGCCTATTAAGCAAGTAAAAGAAACAACCATGCTTGAAACAAGTGTTAATACTACCATTGGACAACAATCAGTTGATGCCTCCCCTTATACCCCTAAGACTGCTCTTGCAAAACTGAGTGTTATTGTTGAAACACCTATTGGTGTTTGACCTAGTGCAAAGACGATTCCAGCATATCCTAATCCTATTACTTAGTTGGATATAGAAGAAATACCACCTATAGAGGTATTTATAGCCCAATGAACAAGGTCATTCTCAAAAAGATAAAAAGGAAGAGAAAGGTGGTTGAGACACAGGCCTTGAACACAACTACTGCCTTACTAACAATCCCTTGGAGGTAATTTGGGAAGGTACATCAAAAACAACTGATGAATAATATGAATATTTGGGCCAATATGCAAGGGCTTATTCTTTTGATAGTATGGAAAAAGCAACAAAATTAGGGAATTTATCAGGAAAAAGGATGAAAGCATACATCAACTGGAACAAAATTCTTCACAAGTTGAAGCTCAAATTTCCCTATTCAAAAGCCAATATGATTATGAAATTAAACAGAAGGATAGCAAGATAAATGAATTATAGGAAAAGATGAAGCAAGCTAAGTCAAATATTTTAGAGCTTGCTAAATTTAAGCATGAATGTCATGACTTAAATCAACAACTTCAACATGACCAACAACTCTTTTGTAACAAATTAGGGACAATACAGGCTCATGAAAAATTGGTCAATTACTTTTCTAGATGATTTTATTGATTTTGAAAATTAGTTTGATGAAACCAAGCGCAAACTCAATGACCTTTTGAAATGGAAAGAGGATCCAAAAATATTCTTTCCAAACCTACCTGGAATTAATGAAATGCAGAAGGCTAAATTTCTTCATGTTTGGAAGAAAAATACACGCTTGGTAAAGGAATTGGTAAAAGTTGTTGAGAGGATTTCTAATTTTGTTTGCCAATCTATCACTCAATCACTAAAGAGGCCAAAATTATACTAGGTAATTATGAGGAGACTCTCCCGGAAGCAGAAGTATTAAAATCAAAATGGAAAAATAAAAGGGAAGAGTTTCATGAAGGGATTGAACAAGTGTCAAAAGTAAATTTCAAGTTGGCCTAGGAGTTCCTCATCAAACCTCACAGTTACCTTCAAGTAACTAAGGTAATCAATGAACAGGCTACTCAGATACTACTAGTATTAAAAGCTCAAGTGTATAGTTGTCAAATGAGCATTAGACCTCACTCACCTCCTTATCTAGCTCATCTTTTAGAAATCTTTTAGCAATGGAAAGAACCCACTGGACTGTCATCAAAGCAGTTGTTCCTCCGAGTTGAAATTTTCATTTCAGTTTTAAAATTTGTAACAAAATTTCTATTTTGCTCATGTTTGTTTTTATTTTAGTTGAGAGAATTTCATAGATGTAACTATTCTCCTATCTTGTTAGAAAACTATTTAAACAACTCTCAAGCCTAAGGTTAGGGGTTCTGAATTTTTGAAAGAAATATCTCAGTTCTAATTTTATATGAGTTACTTTTCTAATATAAGTTGAAACTCTTTTGATTCCATGTCTCAAATAAGCAGAGTAGAACTGGTACTAATATTGGTTTTGTCTTTCTTAATTTTTTTTATCAGAATCATTTAAATTTATTCATGTTTATAAATGAAGGATTTAATAATTCATTTTTGTCTTATTGTATATGTCATTTGTAAGCATAATAATTTGAGATTATATGTGAATACTATTCATATAATAATTCAATTAACTATTTAATTGAATTGATTATCATTTATAGTTTGTTTCGATTAAACGATTTGACAAAGAGGTCTATATATCTAGTTATTGAGATATCTTTTGATTTCACATATACAATTTTACTTGGGTTATATATTAAATGATATTGCTTAATTAAATGTTATTTATTTTACTTTACTGCTTATATTTAGAATCATTCTCTCATTTTCATTATTTCACTTGTAGTGCCTAAATTTTTAAGTCTCAATTCGTTGGAGCACCTTTCATAGAGGTAATTGGACCAATTCAAAACCATTTGGAAACATCGGCCCAAACGGAAAAGAGTCTAATTTGGGGCTCTACCAAGTGGTTTCCCAAATTTTGATGAGGTCAATTTTGGCCATCAACAAGAAGATTATGCCTGTGTGAATGAAAGGGGTAGAGATACATCAATTGGACCCAATTATTGAAATCTCAAGCTGACCTGAAAAGGGTCATGGTCAGTTGAGCTACAGAGGGCTCTATTGTAGCTATGTTGAGCACAGGGGAGACTTTAATCCCATGTGTGTGGATGTTTGGAGGTGTACATGCACAAGATATGTAGGATCATCATGTTGACGACCTTTGTCTGGCCATCAATTTATTTTATTGGGACCTGGTGGTAGATGGACTTCAGTTCAATCTTACTAAAGTACTTGGCCCCCTTAAGTTGGTTAAGAAAGTCATTAATTCAGGGAATTAGGAATTGATTCCTAACTATGATTTTGTTCAAGGCCCTGTAATGAATGTAGAGTTTCTAGGTCCCATCTTTCCTCTGCACAATTATAATTGGGCTTCTGCAAGGTGAGGAGCTCGGTTGAATGTGCTCTTTTAGAATTAGTTCTTAGAACTAGTGCTTGATTTCCTCATTTTCTAAAAGAGTGGCAATAGATTGGCCCATTAGGTAGATGTGCACTAGGGGTCATATCAATTTAATGCTTAACTTGATATTGTAGAGGTACCTTAATGGGCGAAGAGATGATGTCTTTGTACTCTTCCATAACCTTTTCCACTTGCTTCTATTGTATGGAGAGACCTTGTGTGGAGGTCATGGATGTGGCCATGACCTTCTACTTACTTTGAGATCAAATTAGCAAGAAGACAAATTTCCTGGTATAGGAGATGATCTTCTTCCATTGCTTAGCAGACATCAAAAAAATGGTTGTCTTCCCAAAGTAATAATGACATTGCAAGGTCTAGACTCATATATAGCATAGTACTTGCACAAGTATGGTTGGCCTAAAATAAATCACAAACTTCAAGGGGATCAATATCACACAATGCCTCATCCTTGAAGGGCTTGATGTCATAGGGAAGGAAATATTGTTGGTTGACACGGAGATCTCGCCCATGGCGAAGCCACCCAATGGTGTATGGTTGTGGTTGTGGTGTTTTCGAAAGGTCCAACCACTTGGAAACCTCTTCTAAGATAAGGTTCTTTTTACTTTTTCTATTGACAATGAAGCTCAACAGAGCTCTCTTCACCCACATTTGTGGGTGAAAAAAGGGCTCATCTTCCTCTAGTTCTTCAGGTTTACTTAGTTGGACCTTGATGGTAGTAATCGTGTAATCGTGACATTGGGTTTTGCATCAATGATTCACTTCCCCTTGTATAGATTTGATTTAGAGTCGGAACTTGCATCTGAATCTGCGACTTTCATCTTGGCCACCAATGGCTTCTTTGAGCGACATGCGTCAGTGTTATGTCAAGGGATCTCACGGAATTCACACCATTTTGTCGTGTCTTTCTTCGTATTCTCATTACTCTTCTTTGAAATATTTTACAAATTATTTTAATAAATTCATAATGTGAGCTATTAATATAATTTATTACGATTTCCAATGTCCTCCGTATAGTTGCATTAAGTCTTCAAAGTGGCATATTATTATCCAATTCTACTTCAACTTTTAAGGTATAGAATAGTCATTATCATTTTTATTCTGCTACTTTTTAAGATATGCATAATTAATACATCATTGTGAGTTTTACGTGTTTCATTATACACACAGATACAATTATTATTAAGAGATATAAGTTACTAATTTCATTTTTTTATTATGAATTACATATATATAACAAAGGGGAGAGGGTTTTATTCTTCTAATTAATGGTTAATAACTTCATTTTAATAACTTCACTATGGCTTATACTCAATTTGATTAGTATAGATTCATGTTTTATTTTTATATTTAGTTAATATAATGTTCAACATCAATCCAATACACATTAAAGGACATTTATTTCCATCTTTAAACTATGTTAAGCATCAAGGAAATTGTCACTAAAGAGGGTTGTAAATAATGCCTCTTATTTCTCTTTATGTTTCTTTGTGAATTCATTTTTCTATTCCAAGTGAGTTTTACATAGGAATGTTAGAATATGAAACATTAGGGGATGGTTTAAGTTCAACGTGATCTAATGCACTAGTCATGTGTGTTTTATTGTGTTCTTAATCTGATGTCTACTTATACTTTTTGTATATGATCATCACCATTTTATCATACATGGGTGACTGAATAGTCCTCATATTCTCAATTTTATTAACACTTGATTTGTGTTTTTTCATCTTATGATAATCACCATTTTATCATAGATAGGTGACCGAATAATCCTCATATTCTCAATTCTATAAACACTTGATTTGTGTTTTTTCACCTTATAGTTCATGATCTCTATTTAAAAATCATGAAAATTTATTTGTGCAATTAAAATAGAAAAAAATGTTATATTAAATAATTAATTATTTAATTACTAACTCTGAAATGAATTCAGATAACATATAATTTATAATAATATAATTTGTATATTTTAATGTTTTGTATTTTATAAACAACCTTGTTACTAATTTAACTTGTTTTATTATGAATTTTATATATACATATAGAGGGTTTTAATCTTCTAATTCATAGTTAATGGCTTCATTTTAATAACTTCACTACGACTTTTATTTAATTTGATTTGTATAGCTCCACGTTTTATTTTTATATTTAGTTAACGTAATGTTTAACGTTAATGCAATACACATTAAGGATATTTATTTCTATCTTTGAACTATATTAAGTGTCGAGGAAATTGTCACTAAAGAGGTTCGTAAGTAATGTCATTTTTTTCTTTATATTTTTTTGTAAATTCATTTTTTTATTTTAAATGAGTTTTACAAAGGAATATTAGAATATGAAACATTAAAAGATGATTTAAGTTCAACCTCATCTAATATATGTAATTTTCTGCATTTTTAGTTTAATGTCTTATATTTTATATATATAATAATCACCATTTTAACGGAGTCCTCTTATCCTCAATTGTATGAACACTTGATTTTGTTTTTTCACCTTATTATTTTATTTACAAACTAAAAGATTATTGTCGGATAAAGATAGAAAAATATATTTGTTAATAATTAATTAATATATTACTTTCTGAAATGATTCCTATATGTTTATAATATATAATCGTTTTAAAATGTTTTACATTTAACACCCATGGTTTCTGCTCTGAGATTTATTGTATTAGTCTCCAAATAAAATCTAGTTGAAAAAGGGAACAAGCTGCGAGATCTATATCAAATGTTCCATAACATTTCCTCCCATTTAAAAATGTTTTAAAAATACATATTAATATTCTACATTCATCAAAAGTAAAGTGCTTGTACTTATGATGCTCGTTAAAAAACTTCTTTAACCGTTATATAACACATCACAAAAAAGTGTAAATAAACTGCTTTGAATATTTAAATTTTGGTTTTACTCATCCATGTATATTTTTAATGCACCTTTGCAAGGTTTTTTTTCTATTAATAAAATAAAAAGATGAATATTATGCACTTTTGTAGCTTTGGAATCTCTCCTCGCTAAAAGCCATTGGAAATACAATTGAGAAATTTTACTGCAGGTGCCCAAAAATAGAGAAATATGCTAGAACCGCCTATGCACGCATTTGTGTGGAAATGGTCTTCAGCGCCGAATTCCCGGCGGAAATAAACCTAACAAGTAAAGACTATGTGTGGAACCAGAAACTCGATTATGAAAGTATCCTCTTCCGATGTCGATCATGCTTTGAGACAGACCATCTAGCCAAAAATTGCCCAAAAGCCTCCCAAAAAAATTCTGCTAAAAAAAACCACCACAGATCTACATGGTGGGAAGGAGCACAAAAAGAACACTACACTGTCATCAAAGAAGAATACTCTAGAGATAACTGATACAAGAAATCGGGCAAGAAAGAAACACTTCAAGGCAGTGGAGAAAGCCCCGGCCAACACCAAAAATGAACCAACATCCCTCAGGCATCAACTTTATGATCGATACTCACAAAATAAATCTTTATTAACAACAAGAGACCCAGACCAACTTCCTCTACACTTCAAAAGGATGAACCAATAGTGGAAGCTAAGATCCCAATGTCCCAGATCAAAAGAGGCTAGGAGTGCAAGATCAAGAGTTGGAAGCCGAGAGGGAAAAAGGGAAGCAGCTAGCACCAATTCACCAAGAAAGACAGGGCCGCCAATTTAACTAAGAAATTATAGATCCGATAGACCATTTGGTCTAGTGGCGGTAACCACTATCATCATCATCATCATATAATTTATAATTATTAGGATGTGAAATATAATTTTATGTTTTAACCTTTTCTTTTAATGATGGCATTTATTCTCTTTTATGACCAAAATAATTTATAGAATAAATAAAGGAAATAGAACTAAATATTGTTTAGAAAGTTAATTATATACTTGAACATGGTGAGAATGAAAAGAATAAAAAGATTAAGATTAATGATTTTTTTAAATGATAGGGTTTTTAAGAGTATTTAAGTTTTTCGAGATGGGAAATAGCAATATTTTTATATATATGTAATAGAAATTTATAGTTTAGTTTAGGATCGAGATGTCCAGAGACCACCAGAAATTGGAGTCAGGATCTGAGGTTCTAACAGGACACTTATCTTTTCAGCTTTACTATGTTGAGCCATGTCGCTAAGCGCTGAAGGCTTAAATCTAGGTAGATGGGATGGCAAACCACCATCTCAACTACTCAAACTAAAAACCATTGATTATACTTAAGTTATGAGAGTGGGTACAACTAGCTTCGATCCATCTAACACCGGATCTATCATGCACCGAGAGGGATCAAATTGTTTGAGGTGCAAACCTTTCCTCAAGTTCTACACACCAAAAAGAAGATTTGCACCTTGAAGAATTTGATCCCTCTCAGCTCATGATAGATCCCATGTTAGATAGATCTAAATTGGTTTAAATTTAAAACTAATGTTTTGACCCATATATTTAAAAAAAAAAACTAGTATTTTTTGAATACAAAAATAAAGCGCTACCTATCCCCCATTTCATTTATATCGTTAAAAAAAATACCCATGTTAAAAAAAAACACTTATCATGAACTTCATTTATATCCCGAATCCTTCATTCCAAAGTGTTTTTTTGTTAGTGCCACCACGGACTTGATTTTGATAATATTTAATTTATTCTTTAAACTCATAACTTTTTTATTAACTTAATTAGGATTTATAAGATATTTGTAATATTGTAACTTCCTCCTATTAATAATATCTTTTTCATTTTGAATTTCAGGTTTAAATTTTATAAATATGTAAATTTATTAATATTATATTATTATTCATTATTATTATTTATATATTTGGTAAATTGTATTGTTTTCCGAATTGGAAATTGTTAAGATAAAATTGAAAAGTCTTAGTTAGTATCTCATTCGGAGACCAGAGCAAATCTAAAAATTAATTCTATATAGAGAGGTATGAAGTAACTCAGTGTTTGGAGAAACAAAATTTAACATACAAAATTGAGAATCTAGCCTAAGCGGCGATGTAGAAAACCAACAGAGACACAGGACTAATAGAGCATATACTTGATAAGAATTAGGCATAAGGGTCTGAATTTGTGGCAATAACCTAGATGAGCTCTTTGTTGTCTCCAAAGGTTTGTCCTGCCAAGGGGGGATGTCAAGACGATGTTCAATATACTCCATCCATCGATCTAAGTCCTTCATATGTCAATTCAAATTTCAAGGGAATGAAGAATATATGCTTAGTGCTCTTTCCTATCCAAGAGAGTGCACCCGAGGAGGAACTTCATGTGCCAATAGAGATCAACTATGTGCATATATTGATTAAATCAACCTCTAGTGTGCCATGTGTTCATAATCTAGTCTAGAAACTTAGTAAGAACCTATGTATATGAACGGTGAAGCCTATGAGTGTGGAAGCTTCTCCCTTAGCATAGGTTAGCTCTTCCTAAATGGGCTTCGGTGTGAGGTCACGAAAGCGAGAGGTGGCTCCCTCTAGATGATGATGCATACATATACTACCCATGTGGGAATGCTCTTGGTAATAGGTGGAGCCCCTATGAACCCACGCCTGCTAACAAGGCATGGAAGAAGGGTCAGAGGATAGGAAAGGCCCTAGTAATAGACATAAATGAAGCAAAGATTTAGAGAGCCAGAAAGAGTGCCATGTAACTCAAACACTAAGAGGAGGGTCACCAGAGGAAAAGGAATACCCAAGAAGTGTCGTTGGTTGTGTCAGCGGGAAGGGAGAGGGAAAAATAAAAGTGAGCTCTAGCAAAGAACAGACAAGAAACTCCCAAAGCAAGAGTTTGTGTCAAAATACCATGAGTGAAGGAGCAAGCAACGAGATATGGCAGACAAAGCATCGAAGGTGGGGAAATGCAACAAAGGCACAAAGGGGCTAGAGAACAAGAGGAAGGGGGACTCCAAGAATGGAGAAAATCCCTAATGGAAACCAAGGAGGCTACATCCAAAGGATACAACCAGGAGCGAGGGGGGAGGAAATGAAGAAGAGAAGGCCCAAGCACTAGAAAACCTAAGGAGATGACCAACATGTAGGAAGACAATGAGTACTAAATGATAACAATTATGCATAGAATACAAGGATAACTAATTTCATTGCATTGTTATAGACCAAACAGTGGAGCGTCTCCCTCAAATTTCCAAGTACATGATTTAGAATGTAGCTTTTTAGTAGCCCGATACATGACAGGGCAAGGTTGAAGATAGCAACATGCAAAACTTTTCCTGATCCCCGCAGACTAAAAAATTAGGTTTCTTTACTCTCTAATTTCCTTAAGACCAAGCTCAAAATACAAGAGTGACCTTAGAGCCAAGGGTGAAAACCTTCCCCACAATGGAACCACACGAGTGGGAGCCTGGATGACAAACATAATGTGTGTTATACAACTCAGGTCCAAATACATAACTTCCACGGTGTGGCTGGCCGGATTGACTATTCACATACCGGATTAACAAGGCACTAAATTATCACAGGGGTGCTACCA
This sequence comes from Pinus taeda, assembly GCA_000404065.3. Lineage (NCBI taxonomy): Eukaryota > Viridiplantae > Streptophyta > Pinopsida > Pinales > Pinaceae > Pinus > Pinus taeda. Next base: position 39,622 of record APFE030161844.1, on the reverse strand, counting down.
CGTCCCCACTCTTTTGCCCAGGTGGGATGGGGCAACACCTTCTATGAATTTTTTGAGAGTCACCAAAATCTATGGGTAATAGAAAGGTTTTGAAGACAACCATTATTATTATGAGGGCGGGGTGAATTGTGATAACATAAAATATATTGAATCAACTCTACCCTCTCATCGTGTCATTGGAACTAAAAGAACCATTAACCTAGAGACTTTTTTCATTATTCTATTCAACAATCCGTTCTAGATCGTTTGATAAAAATCCAAAGATAAAAGGAAAAAATGAAAAATACCACTATTACATAAATGATTAATCCCTATTTTGACTTTTTGTTATTTTTATCCTTAGTGTCATGGATAGTTTTTACAACCAGACATTTAATTCTCTCTATATTTAAATTTTACTTATTATATTTCCAAATATTCTTATTTGCAATTATATGCATTTGACAATTTTTTTACATGTTTTATCATTTTTCTAATATGATAGGAATTATATTTGGTTTTTATATAAAAAAAGTGCATTTATAATATTATATATATATATTATTTAATTATATTAAATATAAATTCAAAAAATTATGAATATGAATCATGATTATTTTGATTTATATGGTAAAATGAATTATATATGATGATGATGGTGGTGGTGGTGGTTAATGTCCACTGAGACCAAACTTTGGTCTATTGGACCTAAAGAAACGAATTATTTAGTTTGATGTAAGACTTTATTCCTATGCTCAAAAAGCTTGGAGAGAAGCCTCTGGAGCTTACTATTTGACATCATAAAAGGCTAGGAAGGTCAGTATTGCAACAAAGATTATGAAACTGAGATCTAATGTGGTTGTATGTTGGACACTCTAAGAGGAAGTGATTTTCATCCTCGATTTTTATATTCTCGCAGAGATGGCAGATCATTTCCATCCATGGTGTTTTAGGAGCTGCCCAACGACCCGTTTCACTATGGAGCTCATGAGAGTTCGTTCTAATCTTGGCTATATTAATTTTCTTCTTTGATCTAGTTCAAATAGAGATATACTTTTGATCTTCTAGGGTGGGGTTGATGACCTCCTTATCATATCTTAATTTTCTTTTAGTTGCTAAATCTTTCTCACACCACATTTTTTCTTTGAACTTAGAGGCAACAATATTTTTAATGTTATTAATGTTTTTCAATGCAACATTCTCGTCGATCTCCCAATGATTTAACCAAGCCTTGGCGTCTTTATACCAACCTCGTTTGAGCCTTAGGTGGTTTTGGCTGGAATTTAAAGCTAGCTTAGGAAGTCTATGGTCTCCTATGTTATTGAGCTCATGCTTGTACAACAGAAGCCTAGTCATAGCTAGGCTCTTGATAAGGGAAAGACCCACTTCTATAAGGAGAATATGATAGGGTGTATTGCTTTTAATTTTGAGGTTATACATTATAAAATGTTTCTTGATTTGCTCAAACTTTCTCTAGGATTCTCTAGAGATGCTACAACCCCAAACCTCACATCCATATAAGATAACAAGAGTGACTAAATTTTCAAAGAGGAACTTCTTTCTATCCCACATTACGAGGTTTGTCGTTTTACAATTATTTTCAAGACCAAAATAAGCTTTCCACCCCCCATTAATCATTTTCTCAATGTTATAGTTCCAGTTGAGCTTGTGATGCTTCTAAGAAGACACTTCCTCCAAGTTAATATTGTCATACATAAAATTAGCGTAAGTGTCCTTCTTGGATTTGATAATCATAACTTTTGTTTTTTCGGTGTTAACAGTCATACCCATGGTAAAGCAGAAATCCTTAAGAAGTCTAAGTTGCTTATCAAGATCAGATGGACACCTTGCTACTATTGTCATACATAAAATTAGTGTAAGTGTCCTTCTTGGATTTGATAATCTTAACTTTTGTTTAGTTAGTGTTAATAGTCATACCCATGGTAAAGCAGAAATCCTTAAGAAGTCTAAGTTGCTTATCAAGATTAGATGGACACCTTGCGAGAAGAACAATATCGTTAGCATAAAGAAGAAAGATGATGACTATCCCATCGTGCCAGCACAATATGCTTCCTCTAAACAACCTTCTAACTTTTCGATATATATATATTAGTATATATTATATTTTATTTAATTAAATCTAAACTAAATTTGGAAAATTATATTACATTTATATTATGGTTTTTTTTTAAACTCTATATCATTTATTAATCCAATGGATTATACTAAAACAAATTAAATTAAATCACTTTAAAGTATTATTTTTATTTAATCTTCTAATTTCATTATATTTATACTTTTATTTATTATTATTTTTTATCAGATAAATTATGTTTTATTATTATTATTTATTTTAAACTATATTTTTTTTAAATATAAATTTATTTATATTTATTACTTTTTATTTTATTTTATTATTTTAATGAGATAATATTAGTTATTTATATTATTGTTAATATTTATACAACATTTACCTACTTAAATTAAATATCATTTTTATTTATCTATATTGTGCCAGAATAATAAAAAATTTTTTATTATTATTAATTTTTTATTTTTTAATATTTAATTTGGTGTCCAAGTTCATTAATAAAAAAAAAAGAGAGCCCGACAAAACTCTTAAGAATTCCAAAAACCAATGATTAGGTTGATCAAATTATGAGTAAGATTACGAAAACAAAATCCCAAAATGAATTAAGTCCGTCGTGATTAAACATGATAATTTATGACAACTCTTAAGCATCATGGTGAAATAATGAATAGTGATTGAAGGCAGCCCGCCAATTATTGGCTTACAAATATTTACGTGCTTAATATTTACTGTAATTTATGACCTCCTCCTGGCGATTCTTTTAAAAGAATGTGGTAATGGCGAGAAACATTTTGGAATGTTATTGGTATGGCAGTTGCTTCTTCGGATTAAATTTCTATGTGCTTGACACACGCTTTGACGAATTCTCAACCATGATCAAACCGTCAACACCCTGGCAGATATATATACCAAAATCCAAAAACTGTATAAATGTAGAAAGTCATATACGGTTGTGAAGTTCTTACTCTTATTACACGTTCTTTGATTATTCCTTCCTTCTTGTGGAAGATTACTTTCATATTCTTGAAAAATAGCTTCCTTCGTCTATCAAACTTCCTATATCGTACATCGCCTCATATATATCTCCTCCGACCCTCTCAGTCTTTTATTTTGACGGAAAACTGGAGAAGAGCACGAGAAAAGCTTGAAGAATTTCGTAGCACCATAACTGTTACAATTGAATCGAGTTTACGATCCAGGAGATTGAGAAGATCAAGAGAAACAGATTGAAGAATTTCGCAGGATCATATCTGTCGGATTGAATCGAGTTTACGATAAGGTGGGCCTGTGTCTTCAGCTGCTTTTATGAGATCAAAAATGTGTATGGTGTCTGAATCAGATTTAATTTGGTGAACAGGCAATAAAAGAATCAGTTCGTAAGAAAATGGAGTTGGAGGTGAGCATAGACGAGAGCAAAAAGACTCTGAAAGAACGCTTGGGCGCCAATACCCTCCGGGTAACTCTTTATTTTAAATACATATACAATGCCATTTTAGTGGTTTTTAAATGGGGTTTTGATACAGACCCCAATTCAATTCAGGTCTAGCGTTTCTATAATTGATATCTATCATGTTGTAGTTCAATTCTAGTTTCTGACGATTGTTTGTTTTTCTACTTGTCTCTATGCATCTTGACCTGTGTATATCTATCATGCTTTAATTCAACTCAGGTTTCTGATGACTGTTTGTTTTTCTACTGGTTTCTATCCACCTTGAGCTGTGTATATTTTTGAAATTTTAATTGAGATTGCTTTGGTAGTTACTTGGACCGATTTTAGTTTGAAGAGAAAAATATCTCTAATCTCCTTTCTTGAGTTTAAACCTTTCTTCTCCTTTCATATTGATCTATTTTTGTTTAAAGAGAAAAATCCCCTTTCTTCTCCTTTGTTATTGATCAAAATTTTTGTTTAAAGGGAAAAATTTTCTTTCTTTTCCTTTCTTATTGATGGATTGTAGATCTCTTCTTTCTTCACCTATTTTATTTATTGATTATAGATCTGATTTTTTGTTCATAGTAAATGTGTCACATATATAAAATTAAATGGTAGAAAAAGTTAAAATCTGAAGAATAAAATATTAAAAAATAACCCATAATAATAATAATTAAATAATAAAACAAATTATGTTAATTGTAAATTATTTAAACTTCCATAAAATTAGGTTTCTATTTCTTTTGATTCCTCTGGGTATTTCTTAAATTTGGAAATAATATGAATGTATGTCAATATAATTGAGCACATAATTTATGGTGAGACCTTGCCCACATCATCAAGGAACTCTAGGCTCAGTCTGGACTCTGACCCCAGAAGATATGAATGCTTGCGTACCTGTGGATTTTTAATTATTATCTTGAGGGGCTTAAACATATCTCTATGCTTGTTGGGCACCCATTTTCTCAATACCAATAATCACTCCACTTGTCAACATTCTTGAAGACAGCTATCCCATACTCTGGAGTCTGGACTCCAATGCCTTTTCTTATAGTTCTATTTTTTTGTTTAAAGAGAAAAATCCCCTTTGTTCTCCTTTGTTATTGATCAATTTTTGTTTAAAGGAAAAATCTCCTTTCTTCTCCTTTCTAATTGATCAGCTTTTGTTCAAAGGGAAAAATCTTCTTTGTTCTCCTTTCTTAATCCTTTCTTATTGATTGATTGTAGATCTCTTCTTTCTTCTCTTGTTTTATTTATTGAAAGTATATCTGCTTTTTTGGTTGATAGTTGTAGAAAAGGTTAAAATCTGAAGAATAAAAGATTAAAAAATAAATAATAAGTAATAATTAAAAAAATTTATAATAATAAATCTTATAAATTCATCTTAATCGTAAATTATTTAAAGTTTTAAACTTCCATAAAATTAGGTTTCTATTTCTTTTGATTCCTCTGGATATTTCTTAAATTTGAAATTAATATAAATGTATACAAATATAATTAAGCACAAAACTTATGGTGAGACCCTGTCCACATCATCAGAGAGCTCTAGGCTCAGTCCGACTCCAGAAGATATGAATTCTTGCGTAACTGTGGATTTTTAATTATTATCTTGAGGGGGCTTAAACAAATCTCTATGCCTGTTAGGCACACATTTTATCAATAAGGCTTGGGAAGTTTATACCAACAAGTACTCCACTTGTTAACATTCTTGAAGACGGTTTCCCATACTCTGTAGTCTGGACTAAGGACCTTTGCAGCTTTGCTGGGTGGAGGTTTGATGCTCTTTCTTTGCAATTTGTTAAAAAGAAGTTAAACATGTCCATCATGGGAAGCTTTGCAACTTTAAAATCTCTTGATACTTGCCATTATATGGATGATATAGAGCATTAGAAACAGTTATTTGTTGCTTGTATACTATGATCTTACAGGAACAGCCTTGAAGGCAGTTATTTGTTGCTTCCAGCTTGTATTTCCTTCACATTAGCAATGCAAAGCATTCAATATCCAAAGAGGCTATATGCTTCTGCAGTTCTGCTATAGTAGTTTCTATTTCTTGCAGGTAATAGCCCCTCCAGAATTGGCAATGCAAACCAGGCTAAATATGAACATGTCACAACTACAGAGCTTGGACAGTGAAAGTTTTGGTAGTCATGGTCAGGTTGGAGACCCCATAATATTTGAGCTCCAAAAACGGGTATTTAGTTTACGAGAGGCCTTACAGCTCCCACCTCGCAATGTATCGGCAAATCTAGATGAGGTATATCGGTGCTATACCGTGTCCAACAACATAAATTGTAATTTGTTACTACATATTTTGGAGCTATGGCTGCCTGGAATTGGCTTGAGAATTTGTTGCAGTGGTGGAATTTTGATTTTAATCTTGATCAGAAGAGTTGCAACTTGTTTTCACTAAAAAAATATATTGATTTTTATTACAATACCTGTCAATATGTTTATTGTAGTTATTATCGAGCACCATGGAAACACTTTATAAGTTGTCTCCAGTGAAAGCACCTTCAACATTCTCATGTTTGTCCTCCGAAGGAGATCAGAAGCCTACTATCCAGGTCTTTATGTTGTTCTCTTTCTTGGTATTAGATTTTGATTGAATTATCTTCAGTACTGTAATTTTTCATTTTTAAATAGCCTGATGGTGTGCAGAGGTTGCAGCAATTTTACAAGTGGCTTCGATTTATGGAAGACACCTGGATAGACTCATTTGATCAGAAGGCCGGTGACTTTGCTAAAGAAAAGAGCACAAATGATGCAGACCTCAATGGACAGCAATATTCTTCAGTGTTTAGCACTTCCACTAGTGCTCTGAAGAGAATCGATTTGAAGAACAATAGAAGTCAAGGCCACAAGCGAAAGTCATTTGAGGACACTTGTAATCTGGAACAACTATGTAGGTCACTGGTCCCAAATCCACAGATCTTTGTCGTTTTGACACACAATGTAAAAGATTATTCTTAAGTTTTGTTTAGGATACTTGTCCCACTGGGTAGAAAAAATGCATTGAGCAAAATTTGTGGATTTTGATGCACAGGTCGAAGGATTTTTGAGATGCTAGATGATATAAGTAGGAGAGCAAGGAACATACATGAGATGAAAGAGGATAATGAATGCCAGGGTGCAGTAACCTATGAGATTTCAGATTCTTCAGAATCCTCAGAGTTTTTAGAGAGCAAGGTTTATAACCAAGCTTCCCTTACCCCTACATCAGTTTTGGAAGAGAGCAGCCAAACTTCAGTGAAACCAAGGATTTTTATGAATGCTTTTGCTCCACCTTTACTTTGGCTTCCAAGAAATCTGGTTACTGGTAGCTCGCATCCAATTTGTTTCAAGGACCTTTCTCCCAATATCGGCACCCAAGGTCTTGATCCTAAAAATTCTTTGACAACTAATGTGGACAAGATGCAGAGAGAACAACCCAGCAATACTGAGAAGTGCACCAAAGGTCCTGCTCTTAAACATTCGTTGACTACTCATCTAGACGAGACACACAGAAATCAACCTAGAAAATGTAGAAAGAGGGTTAATGGTGTTGACGTTTCTACCTGGGAGAATTCTGACTCCAAATCTGTAGTTCAAATTTCCAAGCATAGCAAGCCAGTTGGTGAAAGGAACAAGCCACTAAAAACAATCACGAACACTATCAAACAAACTGACAATTCTCATGACAGTACTTCCACAAAATTGATCTCCCCGCCTCCAACTATGGTGTCAACTCTACCTCTATCTCCACCCATGGTACCGACTAAATCTCTTTCTCTGCCTCCTTCCATGGAAGTGGCCACACCTCCACCTGCACCCACGGTACGGGCTAATTCTTTGACAACTAATGTGGACAAGATGCAGAGAGAGCAACCAAGCAATTTTAGAAAGAGGACTAATGGTGTTAACTTCTCTGCTTCTGAGAATCCTGATTCCAGATGTAGAGTTCAAATTTCCGAGCATAACAAGCCTGTTGGTGAAAGCAACCAACCACTAAAAAGAATTACAAACACTATTCAAGAAAGTGACAATTCCAGTAACAATACTTCTGCAAAACTGATCTTTCCACCTCCATCCACTGTGTCAACTCCACCTCTGCCATCACCCACGGTACCAGCTAAATCTCCACCTCTGCCTCCAGCCACGGTACCAGCTAAATCTCCACCTCTGCCTCCACCTATGTTACCAGCTAAATATCCACCTCTGCCTCCACCTCCACCCCCACCACCTCTTCCTCCACCCACAGTAACACCTAAATCTCCACCTCTGCCTCCACCCACGGTACCAGCTAAATCTCCACCTCCACGTCCACCCCCACCACCTCCACCTCTTCCTCTTCCTCCACCCATGGTACCATCTAAATCTCCACCTCTGCCTCCACCCACGGTACCAGCTAAATCTCTACCTCCGCCCCCACCACCTCTGCCTCCACCCACGGTACCAGCTAAATCTCTACCTCTGCCCCCACCACCTCTGCCTCCACCTACGGTACCATCTAAATCTCTACCTCTACCTCCATCCACAGTACCAGCTAAATCTCTTCCTCTGCCTCCTCCTGCACCCCCATCGAATGCCTGTAAAGCCTTGCGACCAAGGAGATCAAATACGAGGTTGAAGAGATCAAGTCAAATAGGTAACCTCTATAGAGTTTTGAAGGGTAAAGTGGAGGGGGGCGGCCAAACAGGAAAATCATCAGAAGCTCGCAGAAAATTGGTTGGTGGTGGTGGCAATAACGGTACCCAAGGCATGGCTGAAGCCCTTGCAGAGATAGCTAGAAGGTAGTGATCCTTTGTTTTGCAATTTGTTTCATTTTAAGAATCAACTTGTACTTTTCAAGCGTGTTGGGGCCGGGCGGTGCGGACACACACGCATATGCATTGCACTGCAGGGCATGGAGAAATACTTCCTTATCTTCAAGAAAAAATCATAACTAGAATTCCACAATGTGAAATGGTTTATGGCATGACTGACCTGCAGGTGTTAGAATGGAAATGTTAGCTTGATATTTGGTTTCAATTTCCAATACAGGTCATCTTATTTTCAGCAGATAGAAGAAGATGCACAGCGCTTTGCGACCCAGATTATGGAAATGAAGCACGCTATTGAATGCTTTGAAACAAGAAATATGGATGAATTATTGAAGTTTCACCATTATGTTGAACTTCACCTTGAGGACTTGACAGACGAAACCCAGGTGTGACAGATTGAATGTATAGATAGAATTGGTTTGAACAGCAAGACAACATTTCAGACTCTAAAATGATAATTTATTCTTTACTCTTTCTAAATTTGTCCTCCTTTCTATGACTATTGACCATGTTCAGTGATGCATAGGTTTTGGCAAGGTTTGAAGGTTTCCCAACCAAAAAATTGGAAGTAGTTCGGGCTGCAGCGACACTTTACACTAAATTAAGTTCCATAGCCGATCATCTTAATACCTTGCAGGTTGTGGCTCCATTGTCTCGGCAACTTGATAAGGTTACGTGCTACTTTGACAAGGTAATTTGCTATTTGTAAATCTTATTATCTTGTTACTCTGAGAATTTGGTTTATTGAAATAAAATTCTCAGGTTTAAACCCTAGCACGGCTCTTCGTAGGTTGCTGAGCATCAAACTTAGGGAAAAATATATTTGATGTCAATTGCTATTTGGACAACATAAAGGATGTGATTTCACTTTATTTCTCACCGGTATATATATAAGCTAAATTCAACTATCAGCAGATCCAGAAATTTGCATCTTTGCACTACAATCCGTTAAGTCGGAAAATATATTACTAATTGAATTGTAATGGTAATAGCGAAAAACCTATATGAAGCAAATACCGAAATTTCCCTCGGTTCGTTTTTTTGATAGAATGCCTAAATGAAGAAAACTGAGCGGTGTTGCATCTATTTTTTAACTATGGCAAAGCTTAAGGTTAGAACACAACTCTATGTTTATTAGACATCCATCTTCTCACCATGGGTATGGAATTTCAGATTAGCCATTCAAACTAATATTGTTATCTTGAAAACTGACCAGTGTTACATTTATTCTTTTTAACTATGGCAAAGCTTAAGGTTAGAACACAACTCTATGTTTACTGGACATCCATATTCTCACCATGGGTCTGGAATTTCAGATTAGCCACTCAAAATTAATATTGCTATCTTGTTACTATGAATGATTGATTTAGGAAAAACAAAATTTTCAAGTTTCACTGTGTTGAATTTAACTAATCGCAAATTTCAGGAATATTTAAAATTTTACGTCAAATCAAATAGATTCCAATTTCCACTTACTCCTGTTTCTCAGGTTCCAAGATATTTACAAAATTACAATGAAGATATGAATGGCTGTTTCAGTGTCTTCTACATTATTACCTGTTCCTCAGATTCCAAAATATTTCCATATTTACAATGAAATAAGAATGGCTGTTTCACTGTTGTCCGCATTATTTCTTGTTACTGTCTAACTTAGTTATCAATATATTTATACAATTAAATCTTCCACAGATCAAAATGGAGGTGGAGACTTTGGAGCGCATTAAGGATGAAGAAGCAAAACGCTTCGAGAGACATAAAATATTCTTTGACTTCAATGTACTTATTCGCATCAAGGAATCAATGGTTGATGTTTCTTCTAGCTGTATAGCTTTAGCATTGGAGGTCAGTGAAGGATATAAAATCTTGTTTAGAAATAAGTTAAGATTTCTTGAGCAATCAAATAGTAGACACTCTGTTAATAAGCTTCCTGCTTCAAGTTACGAAAGTTTTAAAAGCCCTTAGCGCTTAATAAACGGTGGTTGTATATATGTAATTTTGTACAGGAGAGCAAGGCAACCAAAGCAGCTCCAAGTAAGGGTGTTGGTGACATGATGGATGCATGTGATGACCGTCGGTTGCGGACATGCTTGCAGATGCTATGGAGGGTTTTTCAGTTATCTTTCAGAGTTTACAATTTCGCTGGGGGTCAGGATGAACGTGCAGAGGAATTGACCAGTGCTTTGGCCAGAGAAATGCAAACGTACCCTCAGCAATGTTGGTCCATTTGATGTTATAATTTGTAGGTATTGAGGCCGTCTGTGGCCTCTTTCTGTTGTAACTGTCGTTGACTCTTTGGCTTTTTATTGGTTGAAGAGTTATCTATTAAATTGAAAAGGATCATAGAATAGGCTAACCAGGAGGTAGAAATTATCTTGTGCGTGTTTTGTTGGAAGGAATAATCGTCTGTCAGAGTGGAGTGAGACTTGAGCCATCTTTATCTTTAGGAGCTCCTTTATTGTATTTATAATTGGGAGGGGATCAAACTGGGTCATTCTTCCGCAAGTTTATGCTTTGGAGTCTATATATATTTATTAAAAAGAATAAATGTACAGATGTGTCATTCCAGAAGAATTAGAATTTAGTAATACAAATAAATGTACATACATGTCATCACAGAAGATTTAGAAGTTTAAGCGTATAAGCCAACAAAAAAAGTTGTTGGTGTTAAGTTTGAGGCAGGGAGTAGTGAATCCCTTCCGTATTTCTTGATGTCAACTCACTCACTGTTGATGGCCATCTTGCAGAGATTCAGGTGATAACGTGCATATTTCTTTTATATATATATTTTTTTATATATCTCGGAGGCTGGCCCTTCAGTGCTGTTGGTGTTAAGTGTGAGGCAAGGACTAGTGAATCCCTTCCCTATCTCTTAAATGTCAACTCACTCATTGTTGATGGCCATCTTGCAAAGCTTAAGGTAATAATGTGTATATTCCTTTCATATATCTACACACTGACCCTTTAGGGTTGTTAATGTGAAGTGTGAGGCAGGGAGCAGTGATTCCCTTCCATATATCTTGATGTCAACTCACTCATTGTTGATGGCCATCTTGCAAAGCTTAAGGTAATAATGTGTATATTCCTTTCATATATATACACACTGACCCTTTAGTGTTGTTAATGTGAAGTGTGAGGTAGGGAGCAGTGATTCCCTTCCATATATCTTGATGTCAACTCACCCACTGTTGATAGCCATCCTGCAGAGCTTCAGGTAAATAATGTGTATATTTCTTTCAATTATATATTTGTTCACAACCTTCAGTGTTGTGATAAGTATTCTTGTTTTACAAGAAAAAGTTTGAGGAGCTTTTTTTTAGTTTTAGGAGTATTTTTGTTTCACTAGAGATTGGATTAGGAGAAAAAGTTTCAAGACTTTGTAGCACAATATCTGTTCCCTTGGACTGAGTTTATCAGAGCAGAGATGTATTAGGTATTTGTTAATGAATATAGAGTTTACAATATTTTATGAATGATGTTTTAGATACAAAGTGAAATAGGAGTTAATCAGTGGATATATTTAATTTTTCTATGACTATATTTTGTTAAATAGACATGGACATCGAGAAAGAATAGGAAAGATAAAGCATGCATTGCAATTTTTATTCACAAATGATACATATTTATAGTACATGTGGTGACCGTTGGGATTCACATCCCAAGGTCCCTTGGACTCCTTAGTCTGTTTAGCTTCCACACTAACTCATTTAGGATTAGGTGTCCAACATTCCCCCCCTTAATCCGAAGGGTTATGTATGAGTCCAAGAAAAGACCTGTAATACAAAATGTGCAAAAATGCATGGCAGCACTAGGCTGAATGTGCTCTATGAAATGTTGGTATAAAGGGCGGTGGTTTAAGGATGGCCACCAACACTGGAATGCTTAGTGCAGTT
>APFE030161844.1:0-27410 GCA_000404065.3 Pinus taeda | reverse complement strand
GCTCAGGCTCGCTTGATGTGGCTTTGAAGCTTGTAGATGACCATCATTTCCCCCCTGTCAGATACAAGGTGAGAAGATTGAGAAAACTCAACTGCAATACTGTTCAATATTCTGGAACAAGTTCTGACATGTGTTTGGAATATCTTCTTGGATGTTGATGCCCATTGCCAAGAAGCGATCCATCCTAGATGAATCTTTGTTCTTGCAGGACGTTTAGTTTTGAAGCATCTGTTTGAAGAATGACTGATTTTATGGCAGTGCTTACATGGATGAAGATCAAAACAGTGATCTTTCAGATGGCCAACTCGGTCACAGTGTTGGCATTTCACGATCTGTTGTTGTTGTTTCTGTTGTGGGAGAGGAGCAGAGTCTGGAACAGCTGAAGCTGAACTGTCATGAGGAGCAGGTGAACTGTCATGAATGAAACCAGCACTCTGAAACTGAATAGGTTTTGAGTAGTCTGGATAATGAAAGGAAAAGTCCTTGTCATATCCAAGACCGGTTCTGTGCTTGTTGTGGACAAGCTGTTCCCAAGGTCTGATGATGGGCTTGGGAAGTGCAGACTGAGTTTTTGCATCTGCATGTACAACTGTTGCATTATTAACTTGCTGTTGATGGGTGGTTGTCTCAATGTTCTGAACAAAAACAGGTTCAGAATGGTGTCTTTTTTGATGTAGCTCTTCTTGCTGTAGCTGTGATTCAAGCTGCAAAAAATCAATCTTTTCCTTTGCATTTTGAAGACAGACCTGAATGTTTGTGAGAGAAACTTTGCTGATTTGGAATGTGTCATTAGAAGTAGATTGTATTAGAGTTTTCAAAAACTCTAATACTTCACCAATTTGATCCATTTTCCCAAAAAAATGCAGTGTCTTAATGATACTTAAAAGCTTCTTGGAAAGATATTTCAAGCTTCTTAAAGATGGAGCATTACTTTAATCAAAAATCCAAATCTTATGCAAAGACTAGCCAAAACTATTCCACAGTCAATAACAAATCTCTTCGAACTTCTCCAAAAAATATGACAATAAGAAAATCATGGGCCTGATATTCACATCAATGAAAATTTGATGGAGACTTTAACTCTTGATGAAAAGCGGGAGTGGGTTTGAGAGCTGTCCCACAAAAGTATTTGATATTAATCCAGATACACAACAGGTATATGTGCACGATGCTGAAGCATATTCCTATGATGATGAGGTCATCAAGAAAGCTTAAATCGAGTCACCAAAAACAGTATCATTCCATCCTGGCCATTTCCTTTGAGGCACGACAAAGAGTCAAAACCTCCCTCAAATATGTGTTGTTGGTTCCTAGTTGCATGTCCCTCTTAGGTCGTGCTCCTTCTGTAACCTAGCCAGTCTCAATTTATTCTCCCCCAGCCTTTTCCGCCTTGAACTGTGAGAATTCTTTCTCCCTTCCAGTATTTCTGTGTGGCTGTGAGGCAAGAAGAGTTCTCACCTGTATTGTTGAAGCGAGGGTCATATGCGGGCACACCTCGCCGACAACATTGATAAGCTTAGTGGCAAGGCTCGAGCTTCAGCTGAGAAAATTTCCCTTATTACCAAGCTACACTGTTCATGGAAGGATTGTTATTTGCATACAAACGGGACTACTCCGATATGATCCTTCTAAACAAATAAAAGATTTACCCATCAAATGTGTATCTACCTATGCCTTTAAGGTTTGGGATGCGGGGCGAGAGTTTTAAAACTTTCAATATAATTAGAACAAGTCTGCTCCTACAGGACTGTGCTCACAAGTTCATTCTGAGTAAATGCAAGACTGTCAAACAACCTAACCATCAACCGTTTAGCTATGTATGCCTTTATGCCTTAAAACTTTCAAAAAAATGAGATATTGAATAGAAAACATTGTGAACTTGTCTTATTGTTTTACGGAGAACCCCGCCAAGATCTCTTACTATTTTGAGACAGGAGCAGCCAATCTTTGGAACACTAATCCAATGTCTGCAACACCAATCGTATGAACCACAATGCACTTCAGCTGAAGTTGTTCTCGGATTTGTGTGTAATAAAGACATTTAGCAACAACCATTTCTATAAGGCCGGTAAGCAAAAAAACACTCAAAACAACTAACTGTCACTTCACAATTTCGGTTGTAGAATGTCATGCGCCGCCAGAAATGTAGATCTGGTGAGATTTCAGACTCCTCAATTCACACCCATGAAAAGGTTCGACTTCAAATATCCTGACCGCAGGCATGCACATATGTGCATATTAAATCCAATTCGGATGAATTATATCCAATTCATATCGCACTGCAATGGAGGCTATACATAAATATAACACTTATGGTTTATGGATGGAGAATACACTCAATCGACTATAGCTTCCTCGACAGTTATAACAGGCATATGAAGACCGAACCCCTACGGCCTATTGAACGAGCGCAACAATATATGCGGACATCCAATTTCGCCTTCGATTCTAGATGCACAGCAAACTATACTTATAAATCCAGAATTCAATCTAACCTGAGATCCTTGGTCAACAATAGATCTGATGTCTTTATACGCTATGGCTCTTCCACCATTAAGGATTTGTAACTCGGCATATAAACCCAAGGAACCGTTCCTTCTCAGCGGAAAATTCAACTAGAGAAGACTGTTGTCTGCGTTCCTTTTATTCTCCAAGGAAAAATCGAATCCTTCTTCTCCAGAAACTCGTGATCTTCAACATGATAACTCTGATATTCGTATAGAAATTCTTGGCTGGCCCCACAATACTGTTGTACACACAGATTTCTGATAACTCGTGGGTCCCTATGAGCAAGGACTTTATCTTTCTGCGACACCCTGACTATTCAAACCAGCAAAATAATTACTCACTAACCTTCCATGCCCAACGGACTAGATATTTGAGAACTACAGTCAGTGGCATGATCAATTGTTTTGGGTCTGTTCTCTATGCGTTCACAGAAAGTATCCAAAACGCATAACAACTTATCACTAGTTAATCCACACGATTTGGGAAGTGATTCAATTTACGCATAAATAGCTTCGGGCTCTGTGGCCTTGATTTTATGTTTACTTGAGGGAGAACAAATGGACATCAGAACATCCAGAGATGAAGCAGTTTCTTGAGGGCACACTTCCTCCGTTAGAAGTTGAAGGAGTCCTTCAACACACCGCCATGACATTTCAAACTCCAAAGGGTTGCCGCTGCCTGATCACACCACCTCACTTCCTCAATTCTGAGAGGCGAACACCGATCGAATGCAAAGAGGAAGCAGCCCCGTAAAAATATTTGTTTAATTAATGTAACCGACTTAAAATCTGCTATAAATAGAACGATAAGCAGGGACTTTATCTCAGAATGTGTAACGTCAAAGAGCGAGAGCGTGATAGAGGGGTGGCATATTTGGCGCTGACAGAGAGTGGTAGGTACAGAGAGTGGTAGGTAAAATGAGGAGAGATGCATGTTCAACGTCCGGCTATTTACTATTCAACGCAATTAATACAGTACTTAAAATAGTTTAACGCACCATCATATACATACCAGCGTTCAATACGCAGCCACAGCCAATACGTTCAATACCAGCGTTCAATCTGCTGCACACACCATGTTCACAATGATGGAGGTCGCATCACCGAGGTAGAATACACAAATGTTATATATGGAATATGGCAGAGCGCAGGTACAGCGCAGGAATATGGCAGAGCGCAGGTACAGCGCAAGAATATGGCAGAGCGCAGGTACAGAAGACTAGGTCAGCACTATTCAAGGCAACTCAGATCAGTTGCTCAGGGAAAACATGCCACACATCATGGCTCTGATACCATGTTAAACAGACATGGACAGCGAGAAAGAATAGGAAAGATAAAGCATGCATTGCAATTTTTATTCACAAATGATACATATTTATAGTACATGTGGTGACCGTTGGGATTCACATTCCAAGGTCCCTTGGACTCCTTAGTCTGTTTAGCTTACACACTAACCCATTTAGGATTAGGTGTCCAACATATTTAATGATCTTCACAAAAAAATAAACATAGAACAAACATATTAAATCCACATGAAGAGGATAACAACCTTTTTTCTCAACCACTAGGGGCTAGATCCAATTGACTTATAATAAAAACATAATTTTTAGTATCATCTATATTAATGAGAATAAGACCTAATTTAGTAGCATCCCACTTAGGGGTAAGGAAAAGGAAAAGACATTTTTTTCTATGAGTATATTTAATAATCTTCACAAAAAAATAAACATAGAACAAACATATTAAATCCACATGGAGAGGATAACAACCTTTTTTCTCAACCACTCGGGGCTAGATCCAATTGACTTATAATAAAAACATAATTTTTAGTATCATCTATATTAATGAGAATAAGACCTAATTTAGTAGCATCCCACTTAGGGGTAAGGAAAAGGAAAAGACATCATGGTAACTACTTCTAAGTGATAAATATTATTATTTTAATATGGATTGTATGGGTTTCTCTTTTCGTGGATGGTGATTTCATGAAGTGAACTACTAAGTTTGAGATGTTGATGTGGGAAAATGTTCCATGCCAACAAGTAGGAAGATTTTTGAATGGCATGTCACTTGTGCTTGTTTGGTATGACAATATCAATTGATACTAATTGTTGATAACTAAATGAATTTCTCTTCAAAGAGAGGCTCTCATTTAAACTATTATTAATCTTAAATAACAAGGTATCGTACGTGCCAAACAGAGATAATGTGACTAAGTTACGACCCCGGCAAGTTGGCTACCCAACTAACCCTAATGGGGCCCACAAACTCTTGGTGTTCCATCTCCTGGGTTAGGCTTTTGGTTGTTTAGCATTTTCCCGTGTTGTTCAATAATAAATAGGCCCTTGAGCCTCATT
The DNA here is from genome assembly GCA_000404065.3 of Pinus taeda. Classification (NCBI taxonomy): domain Eukaryota; kingdom Viridiplantae; phylum Streptophyta; class Pinopsida; order Pinales; family Pinaceae; genus Pinus; species Pinus taeda. Next base: position 22,546 of record APFE030161844.1, on the reverse strand, counting down.
GTAATACGGTTCAGAGGCATGTAGCCGCCACATCTCTTCTCAAAGATAAGTTATCATCACTCGAGCTAGTATTTCCATTTTGTTTGTAAGCATATTTTAGTGTTCTGATATTAATGAAATTGTTGTCACTGTGGCTACCTGCACAAGTACATCTAGGATGAGATGTAGTTCCTAGACATATCTTTGCTCAACACGACATATCGATATATTGCCAAGATTGAGTAGAAGTCTAAACAAAAAAAGTGAGACTTTGGATCTGCGAATCCGAAGCAAGGAAAATGCGCCCCCAAACCACATAGCAAAAGCCAAAGCCAAGGCAGGGCGACCCAGGACAACCCACTGAAGTTATAAGCAAAGAAAAACACCTCGAAGACAAAGAAGGACATGGGAAAATGGTGTGAGTTCCATAAGTGTTCCACTCACAACACAAGTGAGTGTCGGGCCAAGAAGCCATTGGTGGCCGAGCTGAAGGCTTTTGAATTAGACGCATGTTCTGACTCTAAGTCAGAGCCTGACAAGGGGAATGACAAAGGGGAGCAAATCATTGATGAGCCCAGTGCCACCGTGGCCCCCACTAAGATCTAGAAGAATGATCTTGAAGATCCAGAGGAGGGGGAACGCCTCTTCCACTCATAGATGTGGGTGAAGGGTTCTCCGCTACAGTTCATCGTTGACAGTGGGAGCCAAAAGAACCTCATTTCATCAGAGGTCATGAAGCTATTGGTCCTACCGACGATAGCACATCCACAGTTTTACACCATCACGTAGCTTCATCAAGGACGAGATCTCCGCATCAACCAACAGTTTCACCTTCCCTATAGCATCAAGCCCTTCACGGATGAGGTACTGTGTGATGTTTCTCCTCTTGAATCTTGTGATGTATTATTTGGACAACCATACTTGTGGAATCGACATGTTGTATATGAGTCTCAACATTGCTCTGTGATTATTACTTTGGAGAACAAATTGTACAAGATACTGGAGGTAGCCCCATCTACATCCATCTCTTTGATCACTGCAAAGTAATGCAGTAAGATCATTTCCTAGACCAAGAAATTTGTTTTCCTTATGATTCGCCCTTAAGGTAAAAATAAGGTTGTGGCCACGACTTCTAGACAGGACTCCTTTGCATAGGAACAACAAATGGACAAGGTCATGCCTTTCGGGTTGACGAATGCCCCCGCAACCTTCATTGGTGCTCTTCACCAATGCATTCGTGGTGGTGTATTTAGATGACATCTTGATCTTCAGCCAAAGTTGGGAAGAGCACCTCCACCATATTCGACAGGTCCTTCAAACCCTGCGACAACACAAGTTGTGTTCCAATTTGGAGAAATGCACTTTTGGCATGGCTTAGGTTCAATATCTGGGGTACATCATTGATGAGTAGGGTGCGCATGTGGACCCAACCAAGATACAAGTCATTTTGGATCGGCTAGCCCCAACCACTCTAACAGAGCTCCGCAGCTTTTTTGGTCTTGCCAATTTTTACCACAAGTTCATGTTGGGGTTCTCTCATGTCACTTGGTCATTAATTCAAGTCACCAAGGGAGGAGCGAAAGCAAAGTATTTTTAATCTAAAACCCAACAGAAATCGTTTGTTGAGTTGAAGCATCTCCTTTGCTCTGCACCAGTGCTCACATTACCAAACCTACAGCAACCATTTGAGATTGAGACAGACGCCTCTGAATATATTATTGGTGTAGTTCTTACTTAGCAGTGGCTTCTTGTGTCTTACCACAGTGAGACACTTTCAGAAACAGTCCGAAAGTATCCCACTTACGATAAAGAAATGTATTCCATTGTGCAGGCATGCCATCAATGGAAGCATTACATTATGGGGAAGGAAACAGTCATACACACAGACCACTAACCCCTGTAGTTCATACAGACACAAGGGAAGTTGAAGAAGGATCTCCATCAGAAATGGTCCACATACCCGCAAAAATTCCATTTGAACATTAAGTACAAGAAGGGCATCACCAATAATGTTGTAGACTACCTCAGCTGACCACTAGTCATGGTGTTGATCACTGTGCTCAACTTCTGTGGGAACAAGACTTCGGGGTCGTCGCATCTTTACAAGAGCGATCCAGAATTTGGCAACACATACTAGACACTCCTGGAAGGTAAGCAGGTTCCAAATTTTCACCTGCAGGATGCACTATTATGCCACATGTTGTCACTCACTGTATTATGAGTTTTCAGTTGATCGAAGTTACCAAAGAGTAGTGAATTTTGAAGCCATATTCTAGGCCACAGAAGCACTCAAAGCCAAATCGAACCCTCCCAGTTGTATAGTTCTTGAACAAGCTTTCCAATGGTATATGGAAGTCTGAAAACAGACTCATGGATCAGAAATTAGAGCCGAGTTAAGATACCCTTCCAAAGCTAGAAAATAAAGGAAAAATGGCTAAGGGTCATGCTCATCGCAAATCTCAATTGCGACCTTACTGATGCAACGGCAAGGGAAAATATCGGAGTCTACAATTGGTCGATCGCTGATATCGCAAATCGCAAGATGGCACGCCATCATAAATCGAAAATCGGGGATCTTCTGAGGCAGCAGTAGGGGTAGATAACAAAGTTTATGATCTGTCGATCACCGATATTGCGAATCGTAGATCGGAAAGTCTAAGGCACATCAGCAAATCGGCATTTGGCGTAGCCCACGCATATCACAATTGGCAATCGACGTCTACAATGGATCACCCTTAAGGGAATCACAGGAGCAATATGTTGATAACACTAAAATAGCCAAGATTTGGGCCTGTAGATTTAAATCATCGGGGAAGGCTGAAAACATTTAAGAAAGGAAATTGACGCAAAAACAGGGACGGGCGAGCCTTTTTCTCTCTCCTCCAGGGGACCACATGGAAAAATACCATTGGTCCTTATAAATGACATGGCATCATATGTCATTCGATGTGGCAATACAGAGGACATGTGGCACATAGATTTGGCATTTTTAGGGGTCCTAAGGGGGCATTCTGGGTGACACGAGTCACCACTCACCGGGTGACACGTGGAAGTGATGATGTCACTTATCGCAAATTGGCGATCGTGCAAGGCAAGGTCCCTCCTCCACCAAAGGCCCCTCTAACTTGTGATTGCGACATGCGAATATCCCCCCCGCGCGCGATATTATATGCATTATATCTCATGAGGATTTCGCATCTAGACTGTTGGCCAGTGCTATGAAAGGAGGTAAAGGGGTCTCTCTCTCCCATATGGCGGTTGTGATACCTTTGGTGGGCCCAACCTCGCAGATCATCGATTGCAAGGGTCCAGAGGAAATATCAATGGCAAACATCAAAAATCTCTGAAGTGCGGGATTTCATGTATTAAAGAAAAAATGCCCTAGGATAGGCTTTTAAAGGCTTTAGCGCCTTCGGGCTAAGCACCTAGTTCAAGACCTCGGTCATATGAAGAATATCACAGAAAGGGGTCGAATCAAAGGGGCCTAAAGGGGATCGGGACTCTCTTGTTTTGTAATGTTTTAGTGAAAACGGCCAGCGCTGGAAATTTCTCCATATTACGACATAAGCGCATCACCAGGCATATCAGGGCGTTGAGAGTGTAATGTAGGACTTTAAAGGCGTGATGGGTTGGCAGCTGTGAATTTTGAGAAAACAGGTGGTGCATTCAAACCTGTCATGGGCTAATCCAGAAAGGCCCATTGTGACATGGAACCAGGGTCAGTGTTGACAGGAGTGAAAAGGGACTTAGTAACTTATGAGGATTTAATTATCTGGCATGGTATCCCATACGGAGGGGAAATGAAGTACCACCCAGGGGTCCTCTACTCCAATACTAGGGCATGAAACTGATGATGCTCACTCCCAGCTTTAAAGGCTAAATGGTTCAAGTAGTAAAGGCTAAAATGACGAGAGTCGGCTGAGCAACACAGGAGGCCATACAAAGAGCAAACTGCAACCTGAAGTAGAGGCGATCACAAGGATGGGCATGGAGATATTTCATTTACATTCTCGTCTAATTGTTTACTTATTTGTTTTCATGTAATGAGCCTCCCTTAAATGAGGCAATTAATTCTGTAATGTTTATGGGCCACAGATCCATCTCGGCTGAGAGAGCTAGTCATCCTGACAGCTAAGACTCGACCAAAGATATTTTTGTTGTAATCAATATCCATGCTCCCCTCTCCAAATAAATAGGGGAAAGAATCACTTGACAAAGGTTCAAAAATTCTAAAGAAAGCACTACATGTTATTTTCAGACTATATAACTTTATAATACAGATCTTTCGGAATATCAAGGATATGCTGGTGATACCCCCTTCAAGTATTACAGTATGTTCTCCCTCTGTTAAAACCCATTATGTCCATGTTCTTCTCTGAATTCATGTAATCATAGCTGCTAAAAATATTTCAAACTGTCTCACAGATTCATTTGTATTGATATGTTAATGCATGTACCTGTAACTTACTCATAGATTCATTTGTATCGACATTGTTAATGCATGTGCCTGTATGGATTATTGAAATTATATATTTAAAGGTTGTGCTCCATGAATCATAGCATTTTGTCCCTCTTTTATCCATTATTTATGCATGTAACTCAATTGAGTGTAGAAATCCTTAAGGCTTCAAGCTCTATGTGTTGAAGGTAGAATTCTTGAGGTTTTAAGCTCTATGTGATGAGTTTCTCTTTCTCCTTATCCTCTCTCACTTTCTCTACTTAAATCTTATTAAGTTGTAACTCCTTGAACTACTCGGCCTCCACTATTTTATGCCTACATTTCTGCGATTTGTACATGTGAAGAAATACTAGAAATCCATGACTTACTCATTTAGATGAATGAACCAACCCATTCTATCTTATATATACATATAGGGTATATGTGAGGTCTCCATTTTACCGAGAATCATTTGAGACATTCAAAATCTAGATGTGCCCAGGCACTGGTCTTGTAAGAAATCTAAGGCTGTCTCTGGGAGCTACAACATCTTCTAGCGCCGTTGTTGGGGACTTATTGAAGGATTTTTCCATTGGCATATAACAAATTGAGCACTCTTTGTGTAGGTGAGAAGAGGCGTTCTGATTACATCCATATCACCTTGGCAACTCCACTACCCCCCATTATCATTTATCATCCTGGCTTTTAAGAAGCCCCACACTTGCTCAGATACCTCTCAGCAAAAAGCCCCATTTGTATCTGACCCCAAGAAAATAATTTTCAGGAAAGTCTGGAAGGAGAAAACACCTACTACCTGCACTATCGTCTCATCAGTCTTCGAAGCCTCCTCATCCATCTCTCAACTTGTTTTTACTCAATACTTAAGAATTACTCCTAAAACCCTTACATACCCTGCTTTCACTCCAACCACTGTGGTTGTGGCCCAAGTTCCTCAGGAAAATCTCAATCCCCCTCCATCAATCCAGATGGATCTTCCGAGTTTTTTTCTAAATAAATATGCCCCTCTTAATTTACCTTAGACCCTATGTGCTATGCCCGAGGACTACCTAAAGCTTCTACCTAGGTTCAATGGGGAAGATGATAACACAGCACAGAGACACATTGAAACCTTATGTGCCTTTTCTGAGAATTTAAACATGGAACAACTAGATGTGGTCATGAGACTTTTTGTACAGTCGCTTGATGGAGAAGCTAAAAATGGTTTAAAGCCCTACCCAATGCCTCCATCACTACTTGGGAGAACTTGAAAACTCTTTCACACAAAAATGGGGTGAAAAGAGGAATCATCAGTACCTCCCCACAGATTTTAATGCTATAAGGAAGAAGCCAAAAGAGGATATCTCGGAATTTATCAAAATTTTCAATAACTAGTATAATAACTTGTTGAGTGAGATAAAGCCTCCTCCAGGTGCTACTCGAGTAGATTTTTTGGGAGCCTTTGAACCCAAATTTGGTTTTACTCTAAGGGAAAGGAAGTCCCTCACTTTAGATGAACTCCAAATCAATGCTCTTGAGGTGGAAGCAAATCTCACCTCATCGGGGAAGTCAAGAGGAAAGAAAGAACCTACTGAGAATAAAAGAGGGAAAGAAGAAGCATCATCCTCGGGTCAAGCTAGAGAATCACCAGACCTGAAGTTGGATGAAATGAACAAAATCATCAGGATTTTATCATAGATGGTTGGAAAGCTTGAAATTGAGAACAAGAGCCTGTCCAAACAGAATGCTCAAGTCAACAATTGGGGTTACAACCCACAGTATAGAAGGTCCCCATTGAAAATACTTCCAAGGGAGAGAAAGGAGCAGCTCAACAAGATCCCTCATCCTCTATATTTAGAAGATGATCTCGATGAACAATTTTCGAATACACACAAGATGCATGGAAACTTGTATTATGCTTTCCCAGAAGTAGAACATGAGAATATGGCTCACCAGGAGGCTAGTCATGATAGAGAAGCAGCAACAGATGAGGAAGATATATATTATTATTGCAAACAATTTTCAGATTTCATGCAAGCACAACAACAACGTAAGTATGATCTAAGATCTTCAAAGAAGAGGTCAAGAGAACCATAACAACAAGAGGGAATTGCTCCACAAATTATTCCTCCAGTATTAGATAAAGGGAAAGGCAAGCTAAATCCTAACCCTTCCAGGATGAAAGTCCCCTCCAATAAGGAAAGCAATAGTTCCGAGGGACACACAAAAAAGGAGGCACCTGTTCTACTGAAAATTGCCAATGGTAAGGAAGAAGGAGCAAAGCCAGGAGGTACAGATAAAGTCCAATCTACATTCAATCTTTAGAGGGAGCTTGAAAAGGTAAAGATTCATGTTCCTCTGATTGAGCTTCTAAATCAACCTAATTATAAAGCTCAAGTCTCTCAATTCATGAATCCATCTACCTCAACACCGACTCATGACAGTTTAAACCTTCAAGAGGAGAGGCCAATGGTTGTTTTTGGGTTGCATGTGGAAGAACCTGATCCTTCTAATACACCCTTCTATGTGACTTTGGTAATCCATGACCTCTTATTGCATAATTTCATGTTGGATTCTAGAGCCTCACATAACCTCATGCCCCTAGTAGTGATGGAACAGTCGGGCTTGCGGATTACCAGGCCCTACAAGGACCTGTACTCCTTTGTCTCTAAAAGGGTCAATTTCTTGGGAATGATAAAGGATTTGGTAGTAAACCTAGCTCAAATCCCTATGAAGAGTGTGCTAATGGACATAGTAGTGGCAGACATTCCCCCTCAGTTTGTCATGCTCTTATCTAGATCTTTGGGTTCGAAGTTGGGGGGCTCTATCAAGTTAGATCTGACCTATGCCATTATTCCCACTTTTGGAGGCAGGCAAAGGATATTGTACAGAGAATCCAAGTTTGTAAAGATTGTGACCCCAGCTAAAGGCTTAGAAAACTTCCCAATGCATGGGAAAGAAAGTTACCTCTCATGCCTGTTTCTAGAGGAAGATGAGACCTTCTTAGAGGAAACATCAATACACCTAACAAGGCAGTTAGAGCACCAGTGCACAAATGAAAATGAAGTATGGAAATTATACTTCGACAGAGCAAACTCGAAAGAGGGAAATGGAGCTAGAATATTGTTGGTATCTTCAGAGGGTAGCCTGATACCCCTCTCATTCAAGCTGGAATTTGAGGCGACAAACAACGTGGTGGAGTACGAAGCTTTTCTCCTTGGGTTACAAATGGAAAAAAATATGAATATTGAATGCCTAACGGTCCTATGGAGACTCTGACCTAGTCGTAAGGCAGATCAAAAATCAATGCCAAGCCAAACACCATATACTGAGGACTTACTAGAATGAAGTGTGGGATCTAATTGATAATTCCTTCTTGGCCTTTAATATCAAAAATTTGTTCCTCAGGTATGAGGTAGAAGTCAGATACAGACCCTCAATACCGGATAATGTCAAGCACTGGAAGGTATTTGAGGATGAAAAGTACATGAAAATATTCATAGAAGTCGTTTGGGAGTTCTCCCACTCCACCATCGACCAAGAAGAATAAGAAGCAAATCAAGAAGCCACTTTGTGGAAAGACACAGTGGCTGGGTGCAAAATTTTGCTACTAAAAGGGAATACCATCCCTCGCAGACTGGTCCCACTGGAAAAGATTTTTAATAAGGACGACATAGTCTCCAAATCAATGGCCCCGTAGATAGATAATCAAGTAGAAGACTACAACATCGGCTCAGAGGAGGAACCCCAGATGATCAGGGTATCAAAAGGAATCCCCTTGCAATATAGACAAAGGTATTTAAATCTATTCAAAATCTACAAGGATGTATTTGCTTAGTCTTATGAGGATTTGAAAGCATTTGACACTAACATCATTCAGCACAAGATTCCTTTGAAGAATAGAATAAAACCATGCAAACAGAAACTCAGGCAGATAAATCCACTCTTACTCCCCTCCATTGAAATAGAAGTGAGAAAGATACTATAGGAAAATATCATAGTGCCTTTAAGGTACTCTAAGTGGGTGGCCAGCCTAGTCCCTGTCCGGAAAAAGAGCGGAGAGATAAGGTTGTGTGTAGATTTTCGAAATCTAAACACGGTGCCACTAAAAGACAACTACCCACTGCCTAAGGTGGATTATATATTGCAAAAGGTTGTTGGCTCAGCCAGAATGTCCATGATGAATGGGTTTTTGGGTTACAACAAGGTGGTATTCCACCCTGATGATCAAAAGAAAATTTCTTTCACCACCCCGTGGGGAACATTCATGTACGCTCGCATGCTCTTCGGTCTTATAAATGCAGGGGCTACATTTCAAAGAGCTATGGATATAGCTTTCATAGGGGAACAGGACAAATTTGTGGTGTTTTATTTAGATGATATCACAGTCTTTTCTAATACTGATGAAGAGCACATCCTCCACTTAAAGCTTCCCTTTGAGAAATGTAAGAGGTATGGTCTTTATCTGAATCCTAAGAAATCTCAATTCGCCCTGAGTGAGGGGAAGCTACTAGGACACATGGTAGCGCAGGAGGGTGTGAAGATCGATCCCAAACAAGTCGAAGCCATCAGCCATATTCCTCTGCCAAGGAATAAGAAATAGGTTCAAGCCTTTCTAGGGAGACTAAATTTCTTCAGGTTCATAGCCAACTACGCAGAAATTGTCAAGGGTATTACGGACATGCTTAAGAAAGAAAATGAAGTCAAGTGGAACCCTGCCCCCTGAGATTCTTTCACTAGAATTAAAGAAGCTTCGGTTGAAGCCCCGGTACTAGTCAGCCCCAACTACTCAGCGCCTTTCTACATCTTTTCTTTCGCCTCTCCACATACTATTGTTGCAGTGTTTCTACAGAAAAATAATGAGGGTTATGAACAACCCATCGTCTTCTTCAGCCAAGTCCTAAGTAATGTTGAGCTGAAATATAACATATTGGAGAAACAATCCTATGCACTAGTCAAGGCTTTGAAGGCATTTCGTATGTATGTGTTGCAATCAAAAATAACATTGTTTGTCCCAACGACAACAATCAAGGACATCCTAGCGCAAGGAGACAACGAAGGAAAAAGGGGTAGGTGGATAGCTAAGATACAATAATATGAGCTAGACATAAAGCATACCAAGCTCATAAAAAGCCAGGGGCTGGCCAAGGTTTTATCTGAATCTAGTTGCCAAGCTTTAGGGATAAACTTGATCACAGAGGAAGGCAGACCAAAGGATCATCAGAGTGGGATTACAACATTTGAGCAGAAAATCTATGCCAGATATGAGGGATCACCCTGGTATAAGAACATCGTTCATTATCTCTTATTCCTAAGATGCCCATTGGGGCTGGATAAATCCAAATACCGAAATCTAAGACTGCAAGCACAAAAATATATCATATCCAGTGGCCTACTCTACTGGAAGGACCCGGTGGGGGTATTGTCGTTATGTTTGGTGGAGGGTGAAACCCATAAGGTGATTGAGGATTTTCACAAAGGAGTTTTTGGAGGACACTACAGTTGGAAGACCACAACACATAAAATCCTCAAGGCAAGATTCTACTCGCCTACACTATTTGGGAATGTTCATTCCCAGGCTAGGTCGTGCCAGAAGTGCCAAGTGTTTGTTGAGAGGCAAAATCTTTCTCCTCTCCCCCTGGTTCCAGTACATGAGGAAGAACCTTTCAGACAGTGGGGACTAGATTTCATAGGATAAATAAACTCACCATTCAGTGGCCAACACAAGTGGATATTGACAACCACGGATTATTTCACCAGGTGGGTAGAGGCCATCCCATCTAGAAACGCTACAGACATAGTGGCAATCAAATTTATGGAGGAGAATATATTGTCTCTTTTTGGTTGTCCCTTCAAAATTATCACTGATAATGCTCAGGTCTTCAAATCTGCCAAGTTCACCAGCTTCTGCCATAAGTTCAATATCATCATCGGGCATTGCACTACCTACTATACTCAAGGTAATGGCTTGGCTGAGTCCTCAAACAAAATTGTTGTGAGGGTGTTGAAGAAGACCATTGCCAAGAATCAAAGGAGCTGGGACTCCCAACTGAAGTTTTCCCTATGGGCCAACCAGGTAACTCCTAAAAGATCCATGGGGAAATCGCCTTTTGAGCTAGTGTATGGTAATGATCCAAGATATTTTGCTTATAGATGTGTTAAAGAATTAAATGCGTAAATTGTAGCTTAACATAGAAAACTTAGTGTGCACATGAGAGAAGAGGAGAAACACATAACACATGAAAGAAGACAACAAAACTTGATAACGGAGTTTGTCCGACTTTGACTACGTCTCCGATCCCTGCTCGATCAATGGGGAGGCCTTCATTCATTAAGTGGCGTGAGAAAGAAGAGTACAAGCATCAGTTACAAAAAAAAAGGAGTTTTATACCTCCATACTGAAAAATGGCTAAAAATGCATAACTCTGATGGAGAAACGAATAGCACCATTGCGTTCGTGGCATCGAGAAATGCTGAAACCATATAAAATTTGTCAAAATCTCACAAAGTGAAATTTCGGCCCTCCTACAAAATTCTGCCTCGAACTGCGTGCATTGCCTCCTCTGCCTGGGCGCACTAACAAAATGTGCTTAAAAAAAAATTGACCGATGTATTTTCCCAAGTTGGTGGTTGGCTGAGTTGGTTAAGGATCCCGGTTAATAGGGAGGAGGTTAGGCGATCAAACCCCACCTCCTCCTTTTAACATAACAAATTTATTTATAAATAAAAAATTGGTTGGGTCGGGCCCACCTTGGGCGGCCCACCCACCGTACCTCTGCTGGCTCCATACATTAAGTGGCTAGTGGTTGTGTGTCTCGAAGTCGGGTTCGTGCCCCAAGGTTCGGCCCACCCAACTCCATTACATTTGAATAGTGGTTATGGGCTGTGGGGTGACGAGGTCATGGCCGCCCACCCCTCCACCTATATACATATTGTTTCATGGTGCGGGTTGGGGTTGCAAGATTGGTGGTATATATATATTATATATATATATTTTATTTTTTTTAAAATATATATATTATATATATATAGTTTTAAAACAGACTGTGCAAATTTTGAAAATTCAGTTTTGGATCGAAGGAGTCATTTTAACGAGGCAACAATTTTGCCGCGAATCTGGCCGAAGTTGGCCAGATTCCATCTGCCAGAAAAATTCTAAATTGTGCCTTCATTAATCCTGCCCAGTCCTCAAAAAATCAACCCAACTTTGACTGCCTCTATCTCCTTCATCTGAACTCAGATTGGAGTGTCGTTCAGACCATTGGAATTAGGGCGATGGGCACTTAGATCGATGTCAAGTTCATCATGTTTCCGCTAATTTGAATTTTGAGCCTTTTCCATGCCACCGGTGTCTGGAGATCCACCTGGATCAGGTAAGGTTTTAGTCTTCTCGATCCAATTAGCAATGTCGATGGCAAAGCTACTACAAGAATCAGAGGAAGAGCCAAGTTCCTTAACGCGAAGGATAAATCGGTTGGTCGAGCTTCATGAGAATAGAGAATAGGTGGGGGCCGAATTGTTAAATTTACCAACAAAAGATGAAATCCATGTTTGACAAGAAGGCAAAGGATAGACCGCTTCAACCAAGAGACTTAGTTCTCCGCTGGGATGGTTGACGGGAAGACAAAGGCAAACATGGAAAATTTGATCGCTATGGTTTGGCCCTTTCAAGATTGTAGAAGAAAGAGGAAATAACACATACATGCTTGAAAATCTGGGTGGTGAATCTCTAGAACTGTCGGTAAATGGTCAGTTCCTCAAACTTTATTTCCAAAACTAGAGGTATATGTGTTGCACTCATTATAAATACGGTGTGTGTATTGTAATTGTTATATGAAATTTCCAGTTTATGTTGAAAAGTCCACTTTCACAGAATTATTATTTTTAGAAATGACTCCATGCCCAATGGAAGTAAAGCTACTGGTCTATAGATTCTTAACACCTCGGTAGCAAGGCACTGTCCCCAGTTGGAGCCAATATTGTCACTCACTACATTATGAGTTTTCAATTGATTGAATTTGCCAAAGAGAAGTGAATTTTGAAGCCATATTCTAGGCCACATAAGCACTCAAAGCCAAATTGGACCACCCTCGTTGTATAGTGGTCAAAATGCGCTTTCCAACGGTATATGGAATTCTGAAAACAGACTCCTGGATCAGAAATTAGAGTAGAGTGAAGATACCCTTCCAAAGCCAGAAAACCAAAAAAAAACCGGCTAAGGGTCAGGCTCATCACAAATTGCAAGCGTGGCCTTACTGAAGTAATGGCAAGGGAAGATATCAGAGTCTTCAATTGGCTGATCTTCGATATCACAATCGCAAGATGGCAGGCCATCGCAAATCGCAAATTGGGGCTCTTCTGAGGCAACGGTAGGGGTAGACAACAAAATCTGCAATTTGCCGATTGTTGATATCACGAATCACAGATCAGCGGGTCTAAGGCATGGCGCATCAGCAAATCGCGATCAGCGTAGCCCACGCATATCACAATCGGAAATCGTCGTCTATAATGGATCACCCTTAAGGGAATCATGGGAGGAATACGCCGATAGCACTAAAATAGCCGAGATTCGGACTTGTAGTTTTAAATCGCCGGGGAAGGCCGAAAACATTTAAGAAAGGAAATCGACGCAAAAATAGGGATGGGCAAGCCTTTTTCTCTCTCCTCTAGGGGCCACGTGGAGGAATACCATTGTTCATTATAAATGACATGGTAGTTGACATCATGATGACGTGGAAGTATGGAGATGACGTGGAAGTACGGAGATGACATGGCAATATGGAGGACACATGGCATACAGATTTGGCATTTTCAGGGGGCATTCCCGGTGACACGTGTCACCACTCATAGGGTAACACATGTCAGTGATGATGTCACTTATCACAAATCAGTGATCAGCGATTGCGTAAGGCAAGGTCCCTCCTACACCAAAGTCCCCTCCGACTTGCAATTGCGATATGCGAAGATCCCCCAGACGCGATATTCTATGTGTTATATCTCATGAGGATTTTGCATCCGCACTGTCGGCCAGTGCTATGAAAGGAGGTAAAGGGGTCTCTCTCTCCCATATGGCAATTGTGATACCTTTGGTGGGCTCGACCCTGCAGATCGATGATCACAAGGGTCCAGAGGAAATATCAATGGCAAACATCAGAAATTGTCGAAGTGCAGGATTTCATGTACTAAAGAAAAAAGGCCCCGGACAAGCTTTTAAAGGCTTTAGCACCTTCGTGCTAAGAACCTGGTTCAAGACCCTGGTCATATGAATAATATTACAGAAAGGGGTTGAAGCAAAAGGGCATAATGGGGATTGGGACTCTCCTATTTCGTAATGTTTTAGTGAAAAGGGCCAGCGCTGGAAAGTCCTCCATATTATGACATAAGAGCATCACCAGGCATATCAGAGTGTCGAGATTGCAGTGCAGGACTTTAAAGGTGTGATGGGTCGGAAATTGTGGATTTTAAGAAAACAGGTGGTGCATTCACACCCGACATGGACTGATCCATAAAGGCCCATTGTGACATGGAACTAGGGTCAGCGCTGACAGGAGTGAAAATGGACTTAGTAGCTCGGGAGGATTTAATTATCCGGCATGGTCTCCCATACATAGGGGAAATGAAATACCACCCAGGGGTCCTCTGCTTCAGTACTGTGTCATGAAACTGATGGTGCCCACTCCCAGCTTTAAAGGATAAATGGTTCAAGCAGTAAAGGTTGAAACAACGAGAGTTGGCTAAGCAACACAAGAGGCCATACAAAGAGTGAACTGCAACCTGAAGTAGAGGTGATCACAGGGATGGGCAAGGAGATATTTCATTTACATTCTCGTTTGATTGTTTACTTATTTGTTGTCCTGTAATGAGACTCCCTTCAATGAGGCAACTAATTATGTAATGTTTTTGGGCCATAGAGCCATCCTAGCTGAGACAGCTAGTCAGCCTGACAGTTGAGACTCGGATGAATATGTTTTTGTTGTAATGAATGTCCATGCTCCCCTCTCCAAATAAATAGAGGAAAGCATCACTTCACAAAGGTTCAGAAATTATAAAGAAAACACTACATGTTATTTTCAGACCATATAACTTTATAATACAGACCTTATCAGGGATGTGGTGGTGATTCCCCCTTCGAGCATTACAGTATGTTTTCCCTCTGAAAAGCCCATTATGTTCATGTTCTTCTCTGAATTCATGTAATCATAGCTGCTAAAAATATTTCAAACTGTCTCACATATTCATTTGTATTGATATGTTAGTGCATGTGCCTATAACTTACTCACAGATTCATTTGTATCGACATTGTTAATGCATGTGCTTGTATGGATCATTGAAATTATATATTTAAAGGTTGTGCTCCATGAATCATAGCATTTAGTCCCTCTTTTATCCATTATTTATGCCTGTAACTCAATTGAGTGTAGAAATCCTTAAGGCTTCAAGATCTATGTGTTGAAGATAGAATTCTTGAGGTTTTAAGCTCTATGTGATGAGTTTCTCTTTCTCCTTATCCTCTTTCACTTGCTCTACTTAAAGCATATTAAGTTGTAATTCCTTGAACTACTCGGCCTCCACTATTTTATGCCTATATTTCTGAGGTTTGTACATGTGAAGAAATACCATAAATCCATGTCTTACTCCTTTAGATGAATGAACCAACCCATTATATCTTATATATACACAGAGAATATATGTGAGGTCTCCATTTTACCAAGAATCATTTGAGACACTTAAAATCTAGATGTGCCCAAGCACTAGTCTTGTAAGAAATCCAAGATTGTCTCTGGGAGCTACAACACCACCTAGAACACATTTGTGTTCCTTCAAGCAAGTGTACCAAGATGATTTAGGAGGTGCATTACAGTCGGGTCGTTGGACATTTCGAGGTAGAGAATGTTAGTTTTTCGTAGCATCGAAACTGTTATAGCCTTTAAAACTGGTGGAGAGGCTAAGGCTCATGAGTTCTAAAGAACCCAGAAACTGTTTGGTGGAATTCCACCCGGATTATGTTTTATTAAAATAATTAATATTTTTAATGGGGTTCCTAAGTCTAAACTTAGGGAAATTAAAATATTAATGGGTATTTATCAAAATATGGATGAGAATAATCTAGAAGGTGGGTCAAGTCATGTTTTAATCTTAGTCTTTGATTAGAGACTTCATCTTGGCCATTGAAGTCTCAACGTGAAAAGTATAAGGAGGCTT
Source organism: Pinus taeda (assembly GCA_000404065.3). Classification (NCBI taxonomy): domain Eukaryota; kingdom Viridiplantae; phylum Streptophyta; class Pinopsida; order Pinales; family Pinaceae; genus Pinus; species Pinus taeda. The sequence continues at coordinate 6,930 of APFE030161844.1, read as the reverse complement.
GGGCTTTAGTTAGAGACACACAAAGAGATTGAGGAAACCGATTTTCTGAGGTGAGAAGTTCTCAAGAGGAAAATCGATTGGGGAGATCTTGTAGTTGAGGGGAAGGGATAGTTTAGGAACACTGACAGAGAGGCAGAGAGAAGCTTGTGGAGGCAACGCAATAGTTAGGATGACTGGCGCTAGGCTAGTTTGGGCCAACTCAGCCTTGACGCAAAGCCAGAAGGGCCAGCGCAAAAGAGAAAGTTGCCTTCCATGTAGAAATTTGGAACTGTCAAGAATTGTTGGAACTGCTAGGAAAGCTTACACGTTTAGTAGAAGATCTTACGCAGAGCCTGAAAGTCTGACGCAGGGCCTACACAGAGCCAGCGCAGAAGTAGTTGGGGTTAGCCAGTCTTGTTGTCGGATCAACCAGAATTTTCCAAGTGAAGTGAGGTAAAACTCACTCAGAATTTTCACCATTGTATTTCTCTATCACTAGTTTTCCATGAGGCTACCAACATTTGTATTCAAAATTACTACTTAATAATAGAAAACCCTTAGAGTTATTGCACTAGTTTTCCCGCATTGGATTTTTTCGGGGACTATCTTGTCCAAAAATAACTGTGTCCTATGTATGTTGTTCTTTGCTTAGTTTCCTTGTTTCATGCAAACCAAATTTAAGTAGTGTAGCATACATAAGTTATTTTCTTAAGTATTTAGAAGAATAACTTGATGAATGTAATTAAAATCAAGTAGGTGAAGTAGATTCAAATTTGTTGCAGTAGGGATTCCTTGAGGATTAGGATTTCTCACATGGTATCGAAGCATTGATTTTGAAATAGGGAAGAGCATATCCAACGTTGACCAGTGAGGTCGAAAGATGCACATGGAAGCAATTCAAATCCCCTTGAAGGGATTGAGCAGTCCTTGCCGGGAAGCAGATATTCTAAGGAAATCTCTCTCTAAGAGAGTCGGCAAAGAGGTACGATTTCTGAATCGTAAGCTTGAAGAGGTAGAGGGAGTGACGTAGTGCTTGAAGGGCTCAGTTTCTATCGGGACAGAAATCCATCGGAAAAGAGCAAAGATGCATAGAAGGGGAATTTTCTCCTCAAAGAACTTTTTGCCAGGAAGCTCGAATTTCTCACTTGTTGAGCAGCTGAGCAATGTTGAGCAGTGACTAGAGGAGTCAGTTTGACAGTTGGGTGAGATGGCATCACATGGGCTCAGAGATTAGGACAGGTTGGAAGGTGATTCCAACTATTTCATATGGAAGACTAGAATCTTAGTTGTTCTCGAGGAGTACGATCTCGAAGCCTACGTCAAAAGTGTTGTGGTTATTCCTATTGACAACAATCAAAAGAAGAAGTAAAAGGTCAAGCAAGGGAAGGCAAAGAGGCTCATTCTCAATGGAGTTCAAGAACATGTGGTCTCACACTTACAGGGTAAGGATACAACCTGAGAGATGTGGGAAAGGCTTGTCTTCTTTGTATGAAGGTCCTTCCCAACAGCGGAAGATGTACCTAGAACATAAGTTGTAGTAGACATTGATGCAGAAGGGAGGAGTCAACTACTATCTTCAATGTCTTTAGGGCAGCAGAGACCAACTTGTTGTAGTGGGTTCCACTCCTCAGTCAACCATGATGGTGAGGATAGCCCCGAATGGAGTCTCGAATGAACAACAAGTCTTCGTCCAATGTATATTGGGCAGGGAAAAACTACCTTTATGGGAGGAGATGTGGGTAGCTCTTCAAGAGGAGGAATCAAGGAGGGACCTAGTAAAGGTCAACCTCAATGGAAGCAGTGAGAGTGGCACAAAGACCAAGGAGGAGGAGGAGAACGTAGCTCTAGCATCAAAGGGACAGCATAATCAGAAGCGAAATAAGTACATTTCAAAGGTGAAATGTTTCAGTTGTGGTGAGATGGGCCACTATGCATCCTAGTGTCATTTGAAGAAAAAGGATAAGGATGAGAAACATGATCCTAAGGTTGCTCCAGCAAATATTGACGAAGATTAGTTTGCTATGAGTGCCCATGCATCTCCAGGAGGGAGATGGGGTGATATTGAGTTGTAGTATGGAGGAATACATGTGGGCAGGATCCTTGAGGAGTCCACATCTTAGATCATCACCTTACTACGGGAGCCCAAGATTCAATAGTAGCGATATGGAATTAGTATCAGATGATGCAGTGGATTGTTTGGAGGGACGAATGCAGTAGCTAGAGACCAAAGATTGATCAGCGCAGAGAAAGGTTGGCAGCAGTGCAGATAGCACAGTGCAGAAGTTAGCAGCAATGCAAAAGATTCATAGGGTCAGAGACTAGAGCAGTCAGATTCCAACATTCATGGTATTATGTTGAACACAATTTAGTTCAACTAATTTTGGATGTTTTTCAGTTGCTTCTCTCAACAACTGAGTTGCAGTACGAATGCAGTGTTAGAAATGGCAATGCTAACAGCATAGCATATGCAACATTTGAGAGGGAGTTTTAGTACAGATGCAGTAGAGGCAGTGGTAGTGTCACGAGCATAAGTATAGTAGTAGCAGCAACACAATGTTGGTGGCAGCAACAGTTCAGAAAGGAGATGCTTCAGAAGCAAAGTAGCATGCAGTTGGACATTGTTGCTAGAGCACTTTCCTCGCTAAGAGGGAGCGCTAATTTTTGGTAGCATCGGAATTGCTCTAGCCTTGAAAATTGGTGGAGAGGCTAAGGCTCATGAGTTCTAAAGAACCTAGAAACTATTTGGTAAAATTCCACCCGGATTGTATTTTATTAAAATAATTAATATTTTTAATGGGGTTCCTAAGTCTAAACTTAGGGAAATTAAAATACTGATGGGTATTAATCAAAATATGGGTGACAATGATCTAGAAGGTCTATCAATTCATGTTTTAATCTTAGTCGTTGATTAGAGACTTAATCTCGGTCATTGAAGTCTCAACAAGAAAAGTATAAGAAGGAGGCTTGGGGTTCAGTTAGAGACACACAAAGAGATTAAGGAAATCAATTTTCTGAGGTGAGAATTTCTCAAGAGGAAATCGATTGGGGAGATCTTGCAACTGAGGGGTAGGGATAGTTCGGGAATACTGATAGAGAGGCAGAGAGAATCTTGTGGAGGCGGCACAGTAGCCAGGAGGATTGGTGTTGGGTCAGTCTAGGCCCACACAACCTTGACACAGAGCCAGAAGGGAAAGCATAGAGGAGAAAGCTATTGTCCACGCAGAAAGCAAGAGCTACAGAGAACTGTTGGAATAGTTGGGAAAGCTGACGTAGTGGGCAGAAGAGCTAACATGGGGCCTACACAGGGCCAACGCAGAAGTAGTCAGGTTTGACATGTCTTGCGGCTAGATCAGCCGGAATCTGCCAGGTGAAGTGAGGTAAAGCTCACTCAGATTTTTCGCCATTGCATTTCTCCATCACTAGCTTGCCGAGAGGTTTACTAGCATTTGTATTCAAAATTACTGCTTAATAATAGAAAACCCTCAGAGTTGTTGCACCGATTTTCCTGCATTGGGTTTTTGTGGTGATTATTTTGTCCAAAAATAACTATATCCTATGTATCTTGTTCTTTGCTCAGTTTCCTTGTTTCATGCAAATCAGCTTTAAGTAGTGTAGACTGCAAAATTAATTTTCTTAAGTATTCAGAAGAATAGCTTGATGAATGTAATTAAAATTAAGTAGGTGAAGTAGATTCAGATTTGCTACAGTAGGGGTTCCTTGAGGAATAGGAATTTTCACAAAGAAAACAGTGGAAGTACTGCAAAAGTATTTTTATTGGCCGAACCTTCATCAAGATGTTGGGAGGTAGATTGAATCTTGCACTTCCTACGCCACTTCCAAACCAACCATCAAGAAGCAAGGGCTATATACTCCTCTTCCTAATCCTAGTCGACCTTGGGAATCCATCTCCATGGATTACATGTTGGGCCTTCCTTCTTCTAAGCACGACAACGACTGTGTTTTCATGGTCGTCGACAGATTCTCTAAGATGGCTATTATGGCGCCCTACAAGAAGAGTATCATAGCAGAGGCCACTACTAAACTCTTCTTTGAATGAGTGTGGGTACACTTCACGATCCCACAGTCCATTGTCTCAGATTAGGATAAAGATTCCTGAATGCATTTTGGTCAAGTTTCTGGTCGATGTTGGATACCAAACTTACTAAGTCCACGACTTTCCATCCCCAAACTAATGGTCAAACAGAGGTCGTCAACAGGATGCTTGTACAAATTCTGCGCATGTACAACTCGAAGCATCCACACACATGGGATGAAAGCCTCCCCTATGTCCAACATAGCTACAATAGAACTCTCCATAGCTCAATGGGCCACAACCCCTTTCAGGTAGGGCTGGGATTTCAGGCATTATGTCCCATTGATGTGGCCATACCATTTGCAGCTACTCAGGCAAGTTCGGCCCATCTCTAGTCCAAAGCCGACAGGGCTAAAAACTTCATTGAGCACATTCAACACATTCTCCAAGAGGTCCATGATATATTGGACAGAGCCAATGCTAAGTACAAGTAACGCCATGATCAACATTGGTTTCCGCACAAGTTCTAGGTGGGCAACAAAGTTTGGCTACATTTGCAGAAGAAGCGCCCTACTAGATCCCACCACAAGATTTTTCCCGCTCCTATATGGGTCATTCACAATCATAAGGTTGTGGGGGGAAATGCCTTCAAGCTCAGCATTCCACCGTTCCTTGGTCTACACCTAGTGTTCAATGTAGACCGCCTTCGACCATACTTTTTAGCATTGTTGGACACATCCAATATTGCAGAACAACTCACAACAATAGATTTGAACCCAGACTGCATGGAACAAGCCACAACTGATCATATCATGGATACACGGATCAAGTAAACTCGTTAACAGAGGATCTAGCTATATAGAGTTTTCAAAGCATGCCAACTCCTTCACCAAGGCAAGTGGTTCACCAGGGACCAAGTTCAACAGAAATTTCCTCACCTCATGGAGGCTCTGCACGTAATGGGGACCATTGCTTCCTAAGGGAGGAAAGATCCAGGTGCATATTGGTGGCCACCTGCCTATTGCACCTAGACCTCCAGTTTGGTGGCCTATTGCTTATTGCACCTTGTTTATTTCAGAATTTACTATTTTTAGCATTTTTTTGAGTCTTGAACTTCCAGAGTAGTTTTGACCCCCTAAACAACATTTTTTTAGGTCTGCAGCAAGCTCATAATTGTAGGCAAGGGCCTGCTGCAAATCCTATAGTACTCAAAGGGACATTTCCAACAAGGTATCGTATGCGCCAAACAGAGACTCAAATAATATGACCAAGTTATGACCTCAGGTAGTTGGATGCCCAACTAACACCCAACAGGGCCCACAAACTCTTGGCATTCCATCTCTTGGGGTTAGGTTTTTGGTTGTTTAGGGTTTTCCCATGTTGTTCAATAATAAATAGGTCCTTGAGCCTCATTGTAACATAGTTCAAAGGCATGTAGCCACCACCTCTCTTCTCAAAGACAAGCTACCATTGCCCAAGCTAGTATTTCCATTTTGTTTGTAAGCATATTTTAGTATTCTGATATTAATGAAATGAAGTGTTATTTTTGTTGCATCTCTGTATTTATGGTTATATCTGTAATTTGTTGCATTCATGTTTAAGTTCGGATCAGACCCAAAGGCATCTAGCAGGAGTGAAAGTCTTCCCACTTATGGGACCACCAATGGTTAATTACAGGTGGCATGGTTTTCCTTGAATAATAGTGATGAGTCAACCTGCATTTCCAAATAGCAGCTAGTGATGGTTGTCCCCACTGTTAGTTTGACAACTGAGTTAAGATAGGTTTTCCCATAGTTAAGAAAAAAATGTCCTTGTAATTGTGTTGCTACATGTTTTCTTAATTTCCACATTATTATTTATCCATATATCTCCTACATAAAATAATTTTAATATAATCATTAATTTGAGGAAAGATATTCATGGAAGAAAATAAATTAATATGATGAATTTTTTCACTTATCTCATTCTTTTTCTTTAGAATTTTGTTTTCATTTTCCTAAAATATTTGAAAAAAAATAATTATCATATTAATAGAAATGGAATTTAAGCATTTATCAAATTTTATATTTTGCTTTTTTTAAATGTGAAAAATCTTTATATTTAGAATAAATTTCTATTATGTCAAAACTTAACCATACATTAATAAAACCAAAAAATTAATAATAAATAAAACTAATAAAATTTATCATCAAAATAAAAAATCTTGATAATTGTGAAAAATAAAAGACATAATGATTAAAACTTCAAATCTTGTCTAAACATTGATTTCCTAAACCAAAACATGCACTAGTTTCTCAACAATTTCATTTGCAAAAACCTTTGTGATTTTGTTCCTTCTTTCCGAGTGAAATCATCCTAAAATTTACCATGTTGTGAGGCCATTTCTCTCTAAAAACATGGTCATCTTGTATTGTGTTTCAATGTCCCTCATCCACTGTGAATCATGGCCTCTTATCCAACAAATCCATGGCTTTCATTTCTTTGTAATTCATGCCCCAAATTGTTGTGTTTTGATTGCAAACTTTGTTATGTTTTTATGGCTCTTGATATAGCAATCCGTTTTCTATCAATTTCTTAAAACATTTCTATTCTTAATTTGACAAACAAACAAACAAAAAAATCTTTCAAATTGTTCCTCACATTCCTAGTTTTCCAATGAACTTTTTCTTGCTCAATTTAGCCACTTTAAACTCAAGATATGACTTATATAAACAAGAACTATGTTGATCTCCCCTTTGAGTAACTTTTGACCTTTGATCAACAAGCTTAATCCCACATGCATGGTGAGAATGCAGTGAAATGTGTTTATATTGTTTTTTGTCTCCTAGTGTAATTTATTAAGTAACTTATACTATGCATATTCAAAATAAATAAATTAATTAATTAATTAAAAAAAAAAAAAAAAAAAAAAAAAAAAT
>APFE030161830.1:505319-522320 GCA_000404065.3 Pinus taeda | reverse complement strand
CATTTTGCCAAATGAGCCACATGGGCACTTAGGAATCAAGGTGCTCGAGGTTCCTGTGCTATTGGTTCAGCCATCCACTTCATCTGCACCTCCGGTCAACAAGGGTCAAGTTACGGTCAACAAAGGCAGCTTAACTGTGATGCGTACGTTGTCGGGTCACGTCAGTCCAAACGGTGACTTGTCCGTGTTACGCAGGTTGTGGGAGACATAATCCAACTTTGGATTCAATGCCCATAACGACCAGAACCTCCAGCTATCCACGCAGGCTTATGACGTGTTAATTAAACCTTTATTACGCATGAGAGTCAGTTATTTTTCAGTTTTAGCTGTACGCGTTAGGCTATCTTTCAGATGCCTATAAAAACTTGCGTCTGCGTACGCTTAGATAACTTTTATTATTGCTGTGTTTTTATGAACTGTTATAATTTTAGTGCATTTCCAGACTCTGTTTTAATAGTGTTGTTCTAGCACTCTTGACTGTGATTTTCTGCACATGGAGTAATAGAAGCAGTGTTTTTCTGAAGTTTTCAATACCTTGAGTCTTTTTTGGGTTATATGAATGGAGGGCCCCTGTTCATGTTAGCCTTGTACAGTATTTTATGTTCAGCATTTCCTTATTTTCATTCAGCATTTCCTTTTCTTGATACATGTACAGCGTACTTCACTTTTATGTTATTTCATTTCCAGCCTTTATTTTAAGCTTATCAGCATTGTTCTTTTGCAAGTTTTTAACCCGGGATTGCTTGTGTTTATGTATTTTCTTTATGTCTAGTGGTAGTTTCAGTTGACAGATTCATAGTTGCTGCCTTTACTTTATTTTCATAGCTGATTTTTAGTTTTATTTCTCAAATCTGTTTGCTAACATATGAATGGTCTCTTTATAAATTGTCTATCTTTTAGAGATCAGAATACTAATCACTTGCAGCTGGCTTTGGGTACTTTTTTTAGACTAATCTTTAACTACTTTCTAATCGTGCTTACACAGTACTATGTGTTAGAGGCAGAGAGTTAGAAAGAGCAAAACATTATAGCTAGTCTTTAAAGTAGATTTTCTCATTTTTATCATTTCTTAGACTTATCTTTAGCTACTTCCTAATCATGTCTTACACAGTACTATGTGTTAGAGGCAGAGAGTTAGGAAGAGATAAACATTATCATTGGTCTTTTAAGTTATTTTCTTACATTTTATTTGCAGCAGCATGAATGGTGTCTAATGCCATTAGAAAGTGGTTCTTTGTTTTCAGTTCATTTTAATTCATTTATTTCCTTCAAGTTTTCCTTTTCAGCAAGTAGTTAGAAACCACTAATCACACACCTTCACTCATCTAGAATTCACCTTACACACACCATCACTCATATGTTTATAAATACATCACTCCATCTTAGAAAGATAAATTAACCACAAACAACACCCCAAACGACAAAAAGCTTTAAGAGGTTGCTTAAGTACATATAGTACACCTTCACTTCATCAGCTTACGAGCCCCGGATTGACAATTAATGACATCAATTTAGGAACACTAAATTGACTAAACACCAGGCCAGACATTTGTTACGTTGTCAACACCCTCAGTCAGTTCATGGTGGAATTTAAGAGGGCGCACTCAATAGCAGCCAAACATCTTCTCAGGTATATACAAGGAACAATCGAGCATGGACTATTATACGCCAGGGGCAATGACATCTGAGTGGGTTCACTGATGCAGATTGGGCTGGAAGTTCAGTAGATCGGAAAAGTACATCTGGTTAGTGTTTCAACATTGGATCGAGAATGACCTCCTGGTGTAGTAGGAAACAAAAATTTGTGGCTCTGAGCTCAACTGAAGCAGAATATATGGCAGCTAGCACAGCTTCGTGCGAAGCCATATGGCTTAAGAAATTGCTTGTGAATCTATTCAAAAGAAGGATGGAAGCGACCAGGATCATGTGTGATAATCAGAGTTGCATCAAGCTCTCTGAGAATCCAGTATTTCATGATCGGTCGAAGCACATTGATATCAGGTGTCACTTTGTCAAAGATTGTGTCCAATGAGGAGCAGTACAGTTGAGGTACGCTCCTACAGGAGAACAAGTGGAAGACATCCTCGCCAAGGCTCTAAGAAGAACAAAGTTTGTTTATTTCAGGGAGAAGATGGGGATGGTAAAGAATCCATTTCAGTAGCAGAAATGGATAAGTGTTAGGAGTTGCAGTGCAGCAGTTAGTAGTGGCAGTGCTACGGGCAGCATGATGCAGCATGTTGAGCTACAGTATAGATGCAGCAGTGGCAGTGGCAGTGTCATGGGCAGCAGTACAAGAAGCAGTAGTGCAGAGGATGTAAGGCAGCAGGCCAAGCATCAGCACAGGTACTGATGCGGAAGACCAGTGTGATAGTGAAGCATTGCTAGAGCACATTCCTCGCTAAGAGGGAGTGTTGATTTTTGGTAGCATGGGATGTGCTCTAGCCTTGAAATTTGGAGGAGAGGCTAAGGCACATGAGATCTCCAAGACACAGAAATCATTTTGAGAAATTCCACCCAGATGAGGAGTTATTAAATAATTCATATTTTTAATGGGTTCCTAAGTCTAAACTTAGGAAAATAAAAATAAGGGTGAGAAGCTTCTAAGAGATGAGGATCAAGTCTGTTTTAATCTTAGTCATTGATTAGAGACTTAATCTCGGTCGTTGATTCATCAATAGGAAAAGTATAAGAGAAGACTTGAGGATCATTTGGAGACAAACCAGCAAATACTTAGTATCTCTAGGAAAATCGATTCTCAAGTAAAGGAGATCGATTTCAGAGGGAGACTTGCAAGGTGGAGGAAGAGGAGGGCATCAGCAGCAGGAAGTAATTGAGGAGGAGGTGACGCAGGGAAAATGGGAGACGGGGCAGAGAGAGACGCAATCTAGAGGAGAGACACAATCCTCACGCAGGCTAACGCAGAGTGACGCAGAGGTGACACAGGACTGGGAGCAGGGTCTCCAAAGTGTCAGAAAGTCTAAAAGGGAAAGTCTGAGGTGTTTTCTTTCAGTTTCTTTGTAAAATCATTCCCTGTAAAAGAAATTGTTGCTGAAGATTAATAAAGCCCTCATATGCTGCATTGGTCTTCCCACAAGGTTTTTCCAGGGACAATTGTCCAAAAACAACTGTGTTGGTGAGATTGGTTCTTGTGCATGTATTTTTCTCTAGGTAATTGTGTGATAACTGCAGTAGAATTTATTTTAATATTTGTTGAAGGGATTTTGTAAATAACTTATTGTGAATAATAAGTAGGTGAAATAAATCAGTTGTTGCCGCAGAATTTCAGTTTATTAAATTTTCAGAAGTCGCAGCTAGAAAAGGCAAAAACCGATTGTTTTTGCTCATTTTTGTTTTCTGAGTGTTGGAGAAAGAAGGGGAGAGCATTGTGATTGTTGTCAAGGAGGAAATGAGGATTGAAGAGCAATTATCACCACCAACAACGAATTTTTTGTTGATCAAAGATTGAAGAACAGTGAAACAATCATCATTTCTTCCATTAACAGGTATGTTCTAAAAACCCCTATGTTAATGAGTTTTTTTGATAGATTTAGGGTTAAATTCAATTATGTAACTTTTATTTGAAAGTTTAATTATGTTTTAAGTTTTTTATTTCTTTATTTCTTTATTTTGTTGTAGATATTTGGTGGCGAAGCTATGGTGCAAGGGCACCAAATTTGCAAAAATTGGCCATAAGAATCGTAAGTCAGACATGTATCTCTTCAGGGTGTGAACGCAATTGGAGTGTATTTGAGAAAATACACACAAAAAAACGCAACGGGTATAGCTTTGAGCTTCAGCCTTCAATTGAGTAATTAAATTTATTGTAATTTTTAATTTTTAATTTGTGACCCTCAAGTGTCAAGACTCAAGACTCAAGACTCATTATTTTTTTCGACACTCTTACAGGTTGGAGTTCGCACGCCTCAATGATTTAGTGTATGTGCATTACAATATCTGACTTCGAGTGAAGCAAATAGAAGCACCAATGGATCCAGATGCCATTTCCTTAGACAATATTGATGTATTCTCAGTGGAGGGTGGAGTCTAAGGTGCCCATCTTGGTGGAGTCACCTTCATGATTAAAGGCAAATGATCCATTAGAACAGGGGCAGCAAGAGGAGGAGGACTCGGAAGAGGAGTAGTACAAGGAGGAGCAGGAGGCAAAGGAGGAGGAGGAGACTGTGGGAGCATCAGCCTCAACGCCATCTGCTATAGATATAGGAGAGCACAGCTCCATACCTAGCACTCATTATTTGACATTAGGTGCAGGGCCAGGGCCATCTACTGCTAGGGGCAGGCCTAGCAAACAACCCATCACATTTTCCCGTAAAAGGGGGAGAGGGCACTGATTTCATATAGATAGTTGCTAGTTTTATTTGTTTTGCTACATATAACTCATGATGATGAGATACTCTTATATATGTGATGTTATTTTGTATTGGTTCTCCACATTTGAGTTCTTGAGTGGAAAATTATCATGGATCAGCATGATTTGGTATCGCCTTTGATGTATCATTTCTATTTGACATCATATATATCAGTGCTTTCTTCATATTTATGTGCCAATGTGTTAATTTCATGTTGTTATTGCTTTATATGTTTGAAAATCTGGAAAGAAAAATGAATATATTGTGCATTTTTTATGCTTGTCGATATTTGCTAATACTTTGCCGATATTTTCGCCAATATTGCTGATAAGATGTTTTCTGGACCCTCGCCGATATTTTTCCGATACTGATATTATCAACACTGGTAAAAATTTCATTCAAGGTGTTCTAGAATCAACTCATAGTTTGCTTGACACACTAAGGAATTAATCAGATAAGTTGGGCAAATTTTGTTTAGGTAGAATTTACACATTTCATCTCTGTCATTTCTACATACTAAGGTCTGATATAATAGTGACATTTGCATCATTAAAAGGCTAATCCATCTAAACTATTAAGTTGGCAAAGTTGATTTGATAGTTGGGTTTCTATTTCTCACATTGGACAAGTAGATGCACCTTGCATTTGGCATCTAAAGTGAATTTACTCATTGCTGTCACAAGTAACTTACTGCTGTCCTATTGCTCACTAAATATCATTAAGTCATAAGTAACTTGAAGTGTTTTCAATAGTTCATTCTTAGTTGTGAGAAGAATTTTGTTTTCATTACCAAATGAGCTTATTGACATTGATATAATTGGATAAGAGGACTAACACTTGTGGTCCATTGCAAGTTTTCAAAGTTTCCAAATTTCACATCTAACTCAATCTCTAAAATCACTTTAATCTCAAGTTGCATTGTGTTGAATGGTTTAAGCTACTTTGGGCATTTTTTATCTTGTCGTCTCTATCAATTGGCATTGAAGTAGCTTGTTCTCTTAAGTGTTTAAAGCCATTGGCATTAAGATCTAATTGGCATTGAGGTGTCTTGTTTCAATTGTGTTTTGAGCAATTTATTGTCTTGGTCCGTTGAAAATCTAATAATCGTTGCCTAAGTGCTCTTAGCTCAAGGATCGGTGAATCAAATTGCATCTCTCATAATAACCGTCTTGTTAAAGAATCTAAATTGGCTAAGAACATTTATAATCTTGTTGACTTATTGGACAATCGTTCTAAGTGGATAAGCGATCTTGCTCTCTTTTAACATCATTGGTTTATGGTTGTTGTAAATCCTTCGCATATTGGAAATCTTTTAGAGCATATATCTTGTGATTGTATCGTGAGCAATTTGATCTCTTGTTGGCACTTAATAAATTGGCACTTTTATTGTGGTTGAGATTACCTTTCTAAGCATTGTTGAGTACTTGATATCTTGACTTGAAGCAAATCATAACTAAGTACTTCAAGAACATTTAAGTAATCTCACCTTAAGAATCACTCATTCACCTTGCATCTCATTTTAAGCTAGTCTTGAATTTAATTAAATTACCTCCAAGCATAAACTTGGTTGATAGAAATAATAGGACCACCTTTCTCAATTTAGCTCGAGGAACTTAGCACCTCTTTAGTGGTTAACACGGTTAACTTGCAGTGGTCGGAGCCAGAGTCTCTATAGCGCTGGAGGCATCGGGTGGTTAGAACACAGGGGGAGGTATCATTAATAAAGCTTCTTCTTGCTTCCCATTGGCTTCTATCCCACAACCTACTCTAGAGAATAGTTCCAAAATAGTTAGGAAAAAGGAATTATCTAGAATAGGCATATAATTCAAAGTAACCAAGATTCTTGCTTTGCACCTAAGTCTTAGGATTTGCATAGCATATAGGTTATTCAAGCATTTAAGCAATGGTTGTTCATCTGGTTACTTGGTCTTTAATTGATCTAAAAGCAAATGAATTGACTCCATAAGGCACTTGTCTCATTTATAATTCAATCTAATCTAATAACTTGCTAATATCAACCAAGTGGCTAGGTCATTCAACTGTGTCTCCCGGACTTGTTGGTTACCAACTTGTCCTTCATCTTCACTTTCCATGGGGACTACCCCCCATAACCTGTTGTTAGGAGCCAGCTAGAATGGGGAGGTCAAGGATCAAAGTGACAACCCCCCACCTAAGTCGTTGTGGCAGTGTCTATACAATCTGAGCAACAACAAGACTAAGGAGTAGCTAGTCAGCAAGAAGTCCCAAAGGTGTTGACTTCTTGAAGGAAAAAGGAGCAACAAGTGGGAAGATGAGAAGATCCGATGTGTTCAGTCATTGATGGACGAATGATCAACTAGAGGGCAGATTGGAGTTGTGTTCAGTGACCTAAAGGAGTTGCTTCATTGATAGAGGCAGGTTGGAGATGCTACAAATCGGGAGCCAAAGGACCGGGTACTTGTGTTCAAGGCATGACCAAGAGGAGATAAGAGAGCGCGTTACATCAGCTAGATGGTCAATGTATCTTGTTCAGGGTAGATTGGTTGTTGAAGGATAAACACCAAACCCTAGTTGTATATCTTTGTATCAGTGGATGTATGAGGGCCCTTATCCCTAGTACAAGAACCCTAGATAATTGTATTACAGTTTGTTAATATAACGAAGTTGGGTTATTGAAAATTGTAATAAGTTGTATATTTGTGCATGTGTTGATTTACTATTGTTTATATTTCGTTGTGCAAAGTAGTTTGTTGTGGTATTTGGATTGGTAATGTTAGTGATTCTAAGACCCTAACCTTGATTCCAGTACCATGGAAAAACAACATATTGAGAAAGGCTTGTTGCACTTGATGGATCCATAACACTAGAGAGGAGGAGCACTATGTTGACCATTAGAGAGCCATGGAGACGATGTGGGGGCACCTCAGCATGATTCAAGACCCCTAGAGTTGCTTTGATGATGGATTTGAGGATTAGTTCTCAAATTATGGATGATCATGATGCGTGGAAACACTTTCAACCTTCCTCTCACCATGACATGGCATTTGGAACCCAAAAAGGGCATGATGTCATCATTTAGAGGTTTACGGCTCACACGTGTGGGTCTATTGCATAATTACATGTTGAGCTACTAGCTTGGATTGTAACCCAAAGTTTACTTGTGTCTATTCATTGTCAAACTTGTTTTAAGGGCCTCTTAGCTAAAATTAGGTAAGGTAGAACTTATATATAAGGGTCACCTCACACTTTCATTTCATCGTTATATCTAGACTATTTCGGTCTTCTTACAGTTTTTGAACTAGCTCTTGTAGATTTCTACTCTTGTGGCGATGTAATCTTTAGGGATATTTTTGCTATTGGAGACCAGTCCTTATGGAGATGTCACTTTGGGATAATAAAGGATTGTTCATGGATATCTTGTGAGTATTTTTATTGTTGAATATCTTTTATGGTTATTGAATGCAATATATTTTTTCTAGGGTTTCTATATTCCTTGTCTAATTGCATTTCTTTATATGGAATTTTGGTGAAATGTCATATGTTTTAATTAAAGAAACTTGAAAATCCCTTGAGAACCTCCTAGAGATCTTTTTCTCTTGCTTTTATCTAGTATTGAGTGATAGCTAGGGTTTTGAAAGTGAAATCTTAGGGTTTCTCCCTCTTACTCCCTTATAGGGTTTGATATCTCTATAGTAATTTTCCCTTAAGACGCCATCACCCAAATAGTTAGTAAGCATTGGCTTCGACATAAATGGTCAAAAATACTAAAGCTTCATCTTTTTTCTCTCTCCTAATCAATTTCGGCCCTTCAAGGCAAGTCGTTAGGGCTAGAGCATAGGGCCAAATTCAAGTAGGGTTAAGTTGTTGGCTAATATTGAGGCTATTCTTGCTTATTGGACCTTGTAACGTCAAAATCTTCCTTTTTTGCATGGCTGGAAAAGCTTCCTTAGGGCTGATGTCACAAACCCTAGGTAACTTTGCCCTAGGAAACCAAAATCTAGCATTAACGCTTCAACTTATAGTTTGTAGAAGGCTTATGGCTTCCTTATTGTTGATCATACCTCTCTTACAAGACTTTTCTTGGTTTTATATGTCTAAGTGTGCCACTTTTGTAGCATATTACTTAAACCCTAGGCTATAAGTACTCTTGGTATGTTCCTTGGAGGGCACGATATTTCTTGTCATATTGAATTCAACCTTCTTATTAGTCTTAGTGCCCTCCCTAAGCCTATCAAAATTGTCACCATTTAGCTATTGCCTTAGAGTATCTATTAGGTGACTTATACTGGGAAGCCTCCCTTGTGGTGAAACTCCACTAAAGAGCAGGGGGTGGAGTGTTGAGGTGGCATTGGCCTCCAACTCATTGTTGTATCTTAGACCAGCTAGATTTTAAGGCAGTAGTTCTTTCATCAACCCTTGGAACTAGAAAATGATGCAACTAAGGCACACGAATATTTAACCAATATTCTATTGTTAAATTACTCACCCATCAAAAGTCTTAAAGGCCCTGTTACCAAACAATCTAGTAAGACCCTAAGGAGGGAAACATATGGGACAACTACTAGACTAAGTGACAACAATGGGACAATGGCCCACTATCACCTCAGTCAATGTCCTCTACTCTTTACAGACTCACTGATGGGAGGAACCCCAATAGGAAGGAAATTGCTTGAAATGGACATGACAATAACTAGGTATGAAGTGATTTCACATAGCCTATTCAAGGAGAGACAAAATAAAGGCTCAAAGCTTCAAAGAAGCTAGCATGCTCTCCAAGAAAGACCTTAGGGTGAGAATATCAAGACCTAGGGTTTGAGATATGCAATGGTAATATGTATTCCTAAGGTCAAGACTCTAGGAAATGACGTAGAACCTCTCAAATGTCGAGAAATCTACGGCCAACAAATGTAGGTGATTTCTCTTCTTTCATAATTATTTGTGATGTATTTTTACTTTTCTTGTTTAGCTTCTTTTACTTGATTATTATTATTATCTTCTTCATCAAACAGCTACCAAACCATAAAGAACAATAAGACAAAGGACACAAGAAATAGGCGACCAGGCTGGGCCAAAACCTCTCCAATTTTGAGAGGAAAACCCACATGAATTCTTCTTCTTATAGAATCTTCAATTGACGAATTCCTAGACTTAGACCCTTGACTAAAACTCTTCCAAGACCAAGTCAAACCTTGTCCTTTACTTGACAATTCAAACAATCTCAACCTTGACTTCAAGCTATTGCAACTTCTTCTTCTTCTTGACTTCAGCCTTGCAATACTAGTCAACTTCACTTCCTACAATTTTTGGCCTCCTGAAGCTCCTTGTACTTTTCACACTTGTGAGGTAAGTTGGGCAATTTCAACACTTATTTTCCTTTGCTTGACTCGGCTTCTTCTCTTCAAGGCTTCGGTCTTTGATATGGATTGTTTTGGCACTGATATCGGCTTCTTTTGGGATGATTGTAATTTGATCTCCTTTCTGCAGTTGATGCCCTAGCCAACCAGCATGTGTGAAGGTTTTAGCACAAAAATAGTCTTGGAAATATGTATTTTCCTCTTCACTTGTCATCCTCTTCCCTTCGCTGATTTCAATGCTCTTTGTTGAGTTTCTTATGTGTGATACTTCTCCTCCAGAGGTGGTCGACTAGTCTTTTTTATATAGTCTTCTGGTCCCTTCAAACTAGGCCAACCTGTCCTAACTTCTAGGCCGACTTGTTGCATGCATTTTGACTTGGTCTTGGAGGGTTCTTTGTGTGAAAATTCCTTAACCAGAATTCCTACTGCAGCAAACTAGTGTTACTTCTCCTACTTGTTAACCCATACAAGTTATTTACTATGTTCTACGGTAAATATTGAAGTAAATACACTACAGTCTTCACTTAATTAAATATTATGCAGAAACAACAGACTTAGCAAGAAGGAAAATACATCACAAATGACACCATTATTTTTGGACAAATGTCCCCGGAAAAGCCCAATGTGGGAAAACCGGTGCAGCAGATCTGAGGGTTTATTATTATTAAGCAGTAGCAAATTATCAATACATCTCTAAATACCTCTCGGGTTATTCAGTTACAGAGAGAGAAATACTAGCAAAAAGATTTGTGAGATTACCTCACACAATCACTAAGAAAAATCCCAGTTGATCCAGACACTGGATGAAGTGCCTTTGCGCTGCCTCTGTGCAGTCCTCACACAGTCCCTGTGTCAACCCCTCTAGGCACTACATCACCCAGCAAGCTGATCGATTTGTTGCCCGGAGCACTGCTCTCAGCCTCCCGGACTCACACCCCAACTCCCAGCTTCTGAAACTGACTCTGCTACAAAATTTCAGACTCTCTCTCACCCTCCGCGCTGCCTCTGCGTGTCCCTGCGTGAGAGTTGTTGGATCACTCTCTACCTCTCTCTACTAATGATTCTCCGACTGAGAAAATCTCTCTCTCTCTCCGGATGCTATTCCTGCCCCTCAACTGCAAGAAATCTCCTCAATCAGAATTTCCCTCTCAGAACTTCTCACTTCAAAAATTCAATCTCTTGATCTCTAGGTGTCTTTTCCAAATGACCCTCAAGCTCCCTTAAATAATTTTCTCGTTGACATTCAATGGCCCAGATTAAAAGCTAATCAATGGCTAAGATCATTTTAGCTTGATCCTCGTCTTCTTCTAGATGTTACACCCACAATTAGATTAATACCCATTAATATTTTTAATTTCCTAAGTTTACACTTAGGGTCCCATTAAAAAAAACTTAATTATTTTAATAAAATCGTTTATGGGTGGAATTTCCCAAAACACTTTCTAGGTTCTTTGGAATACATGTGCCCAAGCCTCCCTACAAAATTTGAGGCCTAGAGCACATCCAATGCTACCCCAAATCAACACTCCCTCTTAGCGAGGAATGTGCTCTATCAATATATGTTGTTGCATACTACTCTGACTCTGAAGCATCGTCCTCTGCACTGCTGATGTTTGACATGCTGTCCATCAACTACTGCATTGCTACTGCAACTGTACTGTCGCTGACACTGCCACTGTCAACATTGCATCTGTACTACAACGCCCTCTCAAGTGTTGCATCTGTGTTGCTGCTAGCACTGCCACTACCAACAACTATTATACTGTAAACTGTTGCTGCTACTCTATCAGCAACGGAAAAACATCCAAAATTACTGAACTAACAGTGTTCAATATGATACCACGTGAATGTTGAAGCCTGACTACTGCTAGTCTCTGCGCTGACCTTCTGAATCTACTGCATTGTTGCTGACCTCTGCTCTGTGCCATCTGCACTGTTGCCAACTCTACTCTGTGTTGTTCAGTCTTTGGCGCTCCTAGCCACTGCAGTTGTCTCCCCGACACTCCTCGGCACCATCCGACACTAGTCCATCTTGCCACCATAAAACTGGGCTCTCGTAGCAAGGTATTGATCCAAGAGGTGGACTCCTCAAGGATCCTGCCCATCTGTAGCTCATTTGAACTACATTTCTAAATCAGCCCACCTCCCGCCTAGAGGTATCTCGATTGTCATGGTGAACTCCTCCTCTTCGATCTTCACGGGCGCAACCTTTGGATCGTGCTTCACATCCTTGTCCTTCTTCTTGAGAGACACTAAGTAGCGTAGTGACCCATCTCACCACACCTGAAACACTTGATCTTTGAGACGTCCTTCTTACGTCTTCACTGCTCCTGTTGTCCCTTCAATGCAAGGGCTGCATTATCCTCCTCCTCCTTGGGCTTCGACCCACTTCTGTTGCTTCCGTCAATTTTAACCTTGACTAAGTCTCTCCTCATCTCCTCTTGTTTTAGAGTTGCCCACATCTCATCCCAATTCGAGAATGCTGCTCTGCATAGGATACTCTGGACAAAGACTTACAACTCATCTGAGACAGAATTGAGGGCCAATCTAACCAACTCTAAATCCTGAGGTGTATGCCTCGCAGCAGACAATTCATCACAGGCCTCCTTAAGCTTCGTGAGGAATGGATCCACAAGCTCTCCCTTCTGCATCTGAGCAGATCTCAGCTTCTACTCCAAGTACATCTTTCGTTTCTCGGAAGATCCTTGATATAGCGTTGCCAAGGCATCCCACATCTCCTTAGCAGTTCCTCTGCTAGCGACATGACACACTACGTGATCCTTTACTCCATCAAGGATCATCCTCTTGGCCTTTGCCATTTCTGATCTGTACTTCTTCAATGGATCTGCATCTGCAGGTACAGCCACCACGCTGTCAACATATGTCTTGAGGGCATGCTCATATAGAAGGAACGACATTCTTGCCTTCTAGATGACGTAGTTGGATGCCCCATCCAACCTGTCCTGATCCCTCAAGCCACTGGTTGCCATTTCTGCCACAAATGTCCAAAATCTCCTCTCTCCTCTATGCTGTTGTTGGGCTAGCCTACCCACTCCCTGCTGGAGCTAGTACCATTGTTGCCCCTTGCTATTGCTCAGCTCTAGAGAATTAGAATTCCTTGGCTAGGAATTCTCTGAGGAAGAAATTCCCTCAGTTGTGCTTCTCCTCTCTTTTCTGATCATTTTCTGCCCAACAAACTACCTACAGAAAAATTTGCATCCCACCAGCTTCTCCTTATGTTGAGATTTCAGCGTCGCCCCCTCTGCCCCAGCAAAAATTCGAACTGGGAGTCCTCTCCATCGACTCACTCAGAGAAAGACCACCTCAAAATTTCAGCCCTCCGCTAAGAACTACGCAAACCCTCTGGGGTTTCGAACTGTTGCCTCCTGCAGCTTTTCGATCTCCCTCTTCTGCTCAGTGTTGGGTTTTCTGGCACTGCTCTTCTTGTTCCACCTACAACTCTAATACCATGTGAAAATTCCTTAACCAGAATTCCTAATGCAGCAAATTGGTGTTACTTCTCCTACTTGTTAATCCATACACGTTATTTATTGTGTTCTATGGTAAATATTGAAGTAAATACACTACAGTGTTCACTTAATTAAATATTATGCAGAAACAATAAATTGAGCAAGAAGGAAAATACATCACAAATGACACCGTTATTTTTGGACAAATGTACCCAGAAAAGCCCAATGTGGCAGCAGATCTGAGGGTTTATTATTATTAAGCGGTAACAAATTATGAATACATCCCTGAATGCCTCTTAGGTTATTCAGTTACAGAGAGAGAAATACTGGCAGAAAGATTTTGTGAGATTACCTCACACAATCACTAAGAAAAATCCCAGTTGATCCAGACACTGGATGAAGTGCCTCTGCGCTGCCTCTGCACAGTCCTCACGCAGTCCCTACGTCAACCCTTCTAGGCACTATGTCACCCAGCGAACTGATTGATTTGTTGCTCGGAGTCACTGCTCTCAGCCTCCCGGTCTCACACCCCGACTCCCGGCTTCTGAAACTGACTCCGCTGCAAAATTTCAGACTCTCTCACCCTCTGCACTGCCAGTGCGTGGCCCTGCGTGAGAGTTGCTAGATCACTCTCTACCTCTCTCTGCTGATGATTCTCCGACTGAGAAAATCTCTCTCTCCGGATGCTACCCCTACCCCTCAACTGCAAGAAATCTCCTCGATCAGAATTTCCTCCTGAGAACTTCTCACTTCAAAAATTCAATCTCTTGATCCCTCGGTGTCTTTTCCAAATGACCCTCAAGCTCCCTTAAATAATCTTCTCGTTGACATTCAACGGCCCATAGTAAAAGCTAATCAATGGCTAAGATCATTTTAGCTTGATCCTCGTCTTCTTCTAGAAGTTACACCCACAATTAGATTAATACCCATTAATATTTTTAATTTCCTAAGTTTAGACTTAGGGTCCCATTAAAAAAATATTAATTATTTTAATAAAATTGTTTCTTGGTGCCATTTCCCAAAACGCTTTCTAGGTTCTTTAGAATACATGTGCCCAAGCCTCCTTGCAAAATTTGAGGCCTAGAGCCCATCCGATGCAACACCAAATCAACACCTTGACTATATTTTGACTCAAATAAATTTCTTTTACAATATATAACTTGCCTAATGGGTCTTTCATACAAGACAATGACTCATAAGCCCTAGAAGCTCCCAATGGAGCTTGAACTATAAAATAAATTCCTCTTGAGCATGAAACCCATGCCTCAAGAAAAAAATAATAATTTATTTTTCTCATTACATTAAATACATAGAATCATGATTACATGTCATTATGAAGACCAAACCTAGTGACATATTTCAACACTCCCTCCTAACTAGGGAGGTATTCATAATCCATACAAGGTACTTGGACATTCTCAATATAAAGAATTCTCATAAGAAGAGTTGGATTGGTAACCCATCTGTACAACAACATATCAACCAGCATTGTCACATAGCAAGGCCTTGACTAACAGCTATATCTCTCCATAAGATCAGAGCACAATGTTGGTGAGACTAATGATTTATAGACACCATCATCATTGTCTCTCAAGGAACATACATTACCCGAGTGTTTGTGAAAGCTTCACCATTGGAGTCCTATTGTAGCAACTAGAAATTGTTCTTCTAATTTTAATTAATTTAACAATTTATTTGCTACAGCAAATACTGAATAAATCACACTACAACCTTCACAAATAACACTGTAGTAGAAAATAGCGCTGGAAACTAAGAAAATTCTAGCACACACATAAAAATTAACAAAGTTTTTTTGGAAAAATGTCCGCGGAAAAACCCAACTTGGGAAAACCGATGCAGCAACTGAGGGTTTTATATTATTATGCAACAGTGAAATCTAAGTACAATCTATCGATGCCCAACTGGCAATCCAAGCAAAAAAAAATACTGTCATAAATATTGTGAGGAATTTTCCTCAACCCCATAGGCAATCCTGGCTCAATCAAGCCAATCGAGCTGGCTTCTCAACTGCCTCTATGTGGGCCCTATTGACCACTACGTTTCAACCACCCATAACAATACATGCCCTTTTTTCGCAAAAGGGATAGTGCCTGATCGATGTGTTCCTGCCTTCCAACTATCATCATCAGCCTGAGGATCATCTTATAATGTAAACCCAATCTGCATGTGTATAATGTAAATAATCTCAGCAGATATGTGTCGTGTATGTAATCACCTAGGTAAGTCTACTTTTCTGGTGACGATCTACATTCCGGGAGGTTTTTTGTCTCACCGACCCATTCTCAGATGGTCAGCAAAGTTTTCCTTCAGCTTTACCCCAACGCCGGACTGGATTTTGTCACTGGGATCTTAGGGGAGTCCTAGTGTTCTAGATCGAGTCTATATAAAAGTGATTTGGAAATAATCCTAACTATTTGGTTAAGTTATTTTATTACAAATTGTTTGATCTGCTAGATTATATGTGTCACAGAACTGGGTAGTCTGTGAGGGTCTTTTGCAAATGGGTTTTCTCCCTTTGAGATGTAAAAAATGTAAAAAATAATTATGTAAAGTGTCTTGAGGGTTAGAAAAACAATTTGTCCCCTCATAGGTTAATTAATTAAATTTTCTAGCCAAAATTAATTAAAATCCTAAACCAGAAATTTTATTAATTCTAGGTCCTAGGTAAATTTAAATTCTCCAAAGGCAAAATTCGTTGGTCCTTAAAAAATTAAATTTTAAGAGGTCTAGGGACTAAAGTAAATTAGTTATTTTGTTAAATTTTAAGTCTTTGGTCCCTGGGGTTAAGTCAATGTCAAAATTTCGATGAAATTAATTCAAAAATTTAATTTTTGAATTAATTAAAATTCATTTAATTGAAACTTTTGAATTTCCTCAATAATTTAAAATTTCAACGGATGAGGGGAAGAAATTTTGAGGGAGCTCTGAAAACGCGCGGAACTAGGGTTTGCAGCAGGATTCAGAGTTGGGCACCATGGAGGGGCGAGAAGGGGGGAGCTCCACTCCCTCCTATAGTCAGGTTATATCAAACCGCTTCAAGAAACACATGGGAGTGGAAACCGGGGGTACAGACAGAGGAAAACAAGATAACAGGAGAGCACAAAGGCAGGCAGAAACGCGGGAGGAGGTCAAAAGAGAGAAGAGCACAGGAGGAGATGGTCAGAAGACGGAACCCAACAGTAGGACAGGACCATGTAAACCAAAGTGTTATGAAACCAGCTCACAAAAAGATAGAAAAGATAGTTGAACGCCTTAGAATTCAGTCTCTTCGAGGGGGCAACCTCCTTTATATTACACAAATGAACAATTCTTGAATGATTTCAAATGACAAAACCTCCTTTCTATATATAGGAGTCTGAGTCACAATATAACCCAGCCGACCTAACAATAATAATATAAAGCCACAAAAATAACAATAGAGGGATTCTATGGGGCACAGTAATAACAATATGAAGACAATAGGGGCACAACAATATTAATAAAGGATACAACTACAATAGTAATGGGGTAATCACTAGTATTATAGGGACCTAACATGCCCCTCTCCTTCAAAAAAGTTTTGTCCTCAACGCTTGAGTAGTTATGGATGTTTCTGTATAAAATTCTCATCCTCCCATGTGGAATATTCAGCAGATAAGTACTTCCACTTGATGAGATACTCCAAAATTGATCGATTTCGTAGCTGTCGAGTTCTTGTTTTTGTGACTGCTTCCCGTTCTAATATAATTTTTCCTTCCTCGTCAAGTTCTAGCAATATTGTTTGAACTGGGAGCTTGTCGCCTATAACCTTCTTTAAACATGAAACATGGA
>APFE030161830.1:474124-500203 GCA_000404065.3 Pinus taeda | reverse complement strand
CGACCTAACAATAATAATATAAAACCACAAAAATAACAATAGAGGGATTCTATGGGGCACAGTAATAACAGTATGGGGACAATAGGGGCACAACAATATTAATAAGAGATACAACTACAATAGTAATGGGGTAATCACTAGTATTATAGGGACCTAACACAAAGGCATCCATCACACCCCGAGTGGTGTTAAGTGATCCAGCACTACAAGCGCACAGGGAGCACATGGCAACTTATGCAATGATATGTAAATTCATGGGGTTTTGGCCAATGGAGAAGGCACTTCACACTTGGATAAAGAACCATTGGAAACCTAAGGGAGAAATAGATCTACACCTTGGATCCAAGGGTTTCTTCACAGTTGTGTTTACGAACCTAGTGGATAGAGACAAGGTGTTTGAAGGAGGGCCTTACTTCTATGCGGCTGCAGGCCTCTACATGAGGCCATGGGTAATTAACTTTGTTCCGGAGTGAGAAACATTTACATCGGTGCCAGTGTGGGTAAGACTATATTCCCTACCTCTAGATTACTGGCAGCCAGAATAATTGAAAGCCATAGGTAATAAACTAGGGCATTTTTAAAAATATCAGAAGCCACTCTGCGAGGAAAATATACCTCCTTTGCCAGAATATGTGTGGAAATGGACCTTTCGGGGGCTTTGCCGAATGAAATAATTCTAGAAGTTTATGATGAAGAATGGGTACAAGCGGTGGACTATGAACATGTACCCTTCAGATGTCACAAATGCCATGAACACGGCCACCTCTTCAGAGACTGCCCTTTAAGTAAAATGGAGAGAAATACCAAAGCAACCTCAGGCAAAAAGACTGAAAGCTTTACCAAGGTGGGAGGGAGAGGAAAAGGAGGGAGAGAAAACCAAAAAAAAAGCTATGAGGAAAAACAGCCTAGTCATAATAGGTTTAAGATATTAGAAGAAGAAGAGGGGGATGAAGAAACGAATCAAGTAATGAAGGACAATCCTGTAGAGAAGGAAAAGGATGAGAACCAGGAGGATAGGCCTGATAAAACCCAGCGAAGGGAGGATCAGCCAAGTACCATGGAACTCAATAAGGACCAAGAGATGACACCAAGCGAAGTGGGGACAGAGGATCATGAACTACAGGACATACTGGAAAGGGAGCATCTCGATCTAGAAAGATTCCTGGAGGAAGGAATAACCAAAGGAGTGGATTCGCTATCTCAAGATGAATTTAACAGAGTACAACAGCTCTTCCTCTGGAGAACGCAGGCAAAGAGTGCAGGGATCAAAAGAAACTATGATAGTCAGGATAATGGAGGGGTTAAAACTATGGAGGCAACAGGGGGGCAGGCTCCCAAGAACCCAGGAAGGAAAAGAGGAAGAAAGAAACAGAATGAGTTGTTGAATGAATGTGGAAAATTCATGATCAACTCAGGTAAGATGAAAGACCTAACTAGTTACTACTTTACAAATCTTTCTTAATGAAGCTTACAACATGGAATATTAGGGATCTAGGCAGCAAAAGAAAACAAAGAAATCTCAGCAATAGAATGAAAGTAGAAAAACTAGATATGATATTTATCTAGGAAACAAAATGTTCAATAGAAAAAATAAGAGAAATTCACAGCAAATCGTTGATTAAATATGAATATCTAGAAGTTAAAGCGGATAAAACAGCAGGAGGAATTCTCACACTTTGGAACCCTCAGAAAGTAGGAATCCTAGATGCTGAAGCATCCAGGAACTATCTATCAGTGGTCATCCAACCTTTGGGGGACAAAGAAGTTTATTTGATCACAAATGTTTATGGTCCACAAAAGCCTGAAGATAAACTCGGGCTTCTTACCTCACTGGAGGAATTAAAAAACAGACATTCGAGTATCCCCTGGATTCTGAGAGGGGACTTTAACATGATCATGTCCCTGTAGGAAAAAAAGGTGGAACCAAATCACTAGGCAGAGATTCCATAGCATTTCAAAATTTCATAAACAACATGAGGCTAGTAGATACAGAAACAAGTAATGGTATCTTCACCTGGAATAATAAAAGGGGAGGGGAGTCTCAAGTGGCTTCAAAATTGGACAGATTTATTATCTCGGAGGACCTTATCCTTACAGGCCTGGGCTTGTCAGCTATGATTCTCCCTTTTGGTGGATCGGATCACTGGCCTGTTCAACTTGAAGCGTCCTTTATAGGAACTCCAAGAAATAGACCTTTCAGGTTTGAAAACATTTGGCTTACCCATCCTGACTTTATCAGTAATATTGAAAAATGGTGGGCAGAGGATTTGCAAGTTCAAGGCACTAAAATGTTCCTCCTGCATAAAAGATTGGAACACATCAAACTCAGGCTTAGAGATTGGAATAAGAATGAGTTTGGCAACATTTTTGAAGCCAAAAAAGTAGTTGAACAGAAGCTACATGAAATTAATCAGATCCTAATCACAGATGGCTTCAACGAGGAGAGAAAGGAACACGCTGACCATCATCAACAAGAATGGGAAGGATTATGCAAGCAAGAGGAGATATACTGGAAACAGAAATCAATGGTACAATGGTTAAAAGAAGGAGAAAGGAATACACGGTTTTTTCACAAATCTACCATGGATCACAGGTCTCATAACAGGATTTCAAAAATCAAAGATTCTCAAGGAAATCAACTCAATACCCACAAAGAAATACAAGTTGCTCTGTTTCATCATTTCCAAGGCGTAGCTGAGGAACCTCTCTTAGACAGATCACAATTCATCAATGAATTTACAAAGCACATCCCTAAGCTTGTGACAAGAGAAGACAATTATAATCTAAACAGACCAATGAATGAAGAGGAGGTCAGCAGAGTCATCAAAGAGATGCAAAAACGAAAAGCGCCAGGTCCGAATGGTTTCAATGTTGACTTCTTTAAAGCATGTTGGGGAATAGTCAAGCACGATATCATTGATGTGGTGGAGGACTCTAGGAAAAACAAAATTGTCTTGAAGGCGCTCAATACCTCTTTCATAGCCTTGATTCCAAAACATGATAATGCTATGACACCAGACAAATTTAGACCAATGGCATTATGCAATGTGGTGTACAAAATTATTTCCAAAATAATTGCCAATAGGCTTAAGCCCCTTCTTCCAACTCTCGTGTCTGAGGAGCAAACTGGATATGTGGAAGGCAGGGAAACTCTCAACAATATCATTCAAGCTCACGAGGTGGTTCACTCACTTAAGAGCAACAGGCTGGCAAGAATGATTATACAACTTGACCTAGAAATGGCTTATGATAAGCTGAGCTGGGCTTACATCAAGGAAGTTCTAATAGCTTATGGCTTCGACCATAAGCGGATAAGATGGGTAATGACCCTGGTAAATACCTCCAGTTTTTCAATCCTGCTGAATGGTTCACCATCCACAACCTTTAAACCTTCGAGAGGTCTCAGACAAGGAGATCCACTCTCACCCTTCCTCTTTATTCTCGTGATGGAAGGGCTAGGTAATGCTATCAAATTTGCCAAAGCAGAAGGCCAAATCAAGGGTCTCAAACTCACCATAAATGAAGATGCTTTGACCCATCAGCAATTTGTGGATGATACCATGTTGCAGGGTACACCCACAGTCAAGGAGGCTCTAGCCTACAAACGAATCCTGAACGACTTTGCAATGGTTGTGGGTACAGAGGTAAGCCTTACCAAATCAAAGATTTTCTTTTTTAATACTGACATTGATATTCAAAGAAACATATCTAGAATCCTAGGATTTCAAAGAGATATGCTACCCTCCAAATATTTGGGAGTACCTCTAACAGACAAACCTCTTAGCAAGGCAGTTTGGGAGCCTGTGACTAATAAGCTCCAGGACAAAATCCGGAAATGGACAAATAGGTCTTTGAATTTAGCAGGACGACTAGTGCTTACAAAAGTTATCCTACAAACTGTCCCCATCTTTATGTTTTCAACTCTTGCAGCTCCTAAAGGAGTTATGCAACATTGCAGAAATATCCAAAGAGATTTTCTTTGGAGCAAAGGGGAAGAAAAAAATGGACATTGGTAGCCTGGGAAAATATCTGTAAACCTAAGACTCATGGAGGTTTAGGACTTGATGACCCTGAAATACTTAACAAAGTTTTGGGGGCAAAACTATGGTGGAGATGGCTAAAAGATTTGGCTTCACCTTGGGCCAAAATTTGGAAACAGAAATATGCAAACAATTGGCAAGAAAGGGATCACATTAGAATGTTTGGGCTCATCAAAAGCTCCCACATTTGGAACAAAGCTTGGGAGAATAGAGCCATTGTTCAGAAACATAGTTTCTAGGAAATAAGAGATGGAAACCTTGCTTGGTTTTGGGAAGATAGTTGGCAACAGGAACCTAAATTGTTAAGAGAAGAATTCGCCAATCTCAAGAACAAAACTGACAACAAAGGGTTACTCAGGGTAAATGACTTCTGGGCTCAGGAAAGAAGCGAGGGAAAATGGGGAATATGGAAGAACCTGGTATATAGTAATGACTCCCCATTGAAGGCACAAGTAGAAGCTTTAACAGCCATCTTGGAACAGAGAAAGATTATGACATCCGCAGATTCAGACCAGCTGAGATGGGGCAAAAACAATGAAGGCAACTTTAACCTCAAAGAGGCCAAGCGCATAGCCCTTGGGATTGACTTTCCAAACCCTGGTTGGGTATGGAAGGACCTATGGCAGAACCAAAGCTGGATGAAAATCAAACTGTTCACATGGTTAGTGCAGCATAAGAAAATTCTAACCTGGGAAAACCTTAGGAAAAGAGGGGTACCCGATCCATCTAAATGCCAGCTATGTGAATTACAAGAAGAAACTATGGATCACCTATTCAACTTATGCCCATTCACATCCACCTTATGGAACAGGGTAGCCTCAATATTCAGACAAACAGACAGGGACATGGGCAGCATTACAAGTACTTTGAAGAAGTGGAGGAAAAATTTCTCTGATAATGAAATAATCAACAAAGCTTGGGCTTTAGTGCTAGGCTTCCTAATCTGGGATGTCTGGAAAGAACGCAACAACTGAATTTTCAAGAATAGGAAAGGTTCTCCCCAGAGCATCATGGATCTGATTTTAAGACAACTCAATGAGACGGTAGGGACCCTCATTAAAAACCCCCCTGAGGACCAACCAAAAGATACGAATGTGCAGATACTACTACATTTGGGTCTTCAGGGGCTTGTCCCACAGGGCAAAAGCTTGAATGTAAGGCATATATTAACTGATAAGGATTTCTGGCAACCTCCCCTTGGGGTTTTATGAAATGCAATATAGATGGGGCCTCAAAAGGAAACCTGGGTATGGCTAGGTATGGTGGAGTAATAAGGAATGAAAAGGGTTTCATAAAAACCATCTTTCATAATCACTTGGGGAAAGCCACTAACAATATGGCAGAGCTCGTGGCCCTTGAGCATTGCCTAGAAATCTTGAGGGACTCTAATCTTCATAATACCATAATTGAAGTTGATTCCGAATTGATTATTAATTCGGTCAAGACAATTTGCTATGGCTCAGCTCCAGATAAAGTCTCAAGACATTGGCGGCTTTTGCAAGTTTATCAGCGGATTCAATCCCATCTGCTGAACATGAGAACCCTTAGTTTTACTCATGTGCACCGAACAGCCAACAAATTAGTGGACATATTAGCTAATGAAGGCGTACTCTGCTAAGAGCAATAAAATATATGACTGGATAGAGACCCCACAAGGAAGATTGAAGGAAGAGTGTCTCAAACAGGCGAATGCGGACAGGGAGTTCTATCAAAGCAGGGGAAACTAGAAGGATGCAGACTAATGGAAACAGAGGAATTTTGATCTATGTGATGAAGAAGTGCTTGGAAAGATGCGAACAGGGTATCCGGTCTTCGAGCGGGAATATACAGTACATGGAACCCAAAGTTCGCAAGCGGAAGTAAATATACAGTACAAGTCTCTTTATGAAAACGAAATTAACTAAGATCGCCTTTGAATTAGCTATGACGGGAGCCTGGTTAACATGCTGGCAAATTGGCAAATTTGAGGCAATCCTAGGAATTTCGCATGCAAAATAGCAAGGTAGTTACCGAGTCAAACGGACCCGAAATGAATTTAAATGGTGACTGTATTAGATTTCAAATCCGGGCGTTTTGTTAACTACCATGCAAGTTAATCAGCAAGAGTGGAATCGGTGGATTTCGGGCGGATTACATGCCTGAGGGTTATCCCCCCAGGCGGACCCAAAATCCTTATATGGCAATCTCTATTTCTGTATCGAGTCTGAATCAAAACTTAAAGTGTTTGCATGTTCGTTGTCCGAAATAGTCCCTCGACCGTCAGATCTCTGGAAGCGGATCGCACGGCCTTGGCGAAAGAGGGAATCATGGAGGCCACGATGTAATGTTTTGTGGGCCCTTGGCCCGGATTGTGGGCCTTTGGCTCGGCTCCCAAGGCTTTGTGTGGCTCGTAAATTTTTTGGCCCACATCTCCTTTGGATGGTTGTATATTATGTAATTTGTTTTAATGATATAATCAAATAGAAGGACCGACTCTTGCTTCAGCAAAAAAAAAAAAAAAACGACGAATGAGATTAAAAGAAATTTTAATCCTCATCAACGGTCGAGATTGCTTTGACGAGAATCACTCAAACTAGCCGTTGGAGTATTTATCTTTAAATAGGAAGTCGTTTGTCAGTCAATCCATCCAATCTCTGGATCGTGTACTAAGCGAAAAGCTCTCTTGTAATTTTTTTATGAGCAATAAAGAAAGACTTTGGGGTTAATTTCTGTTGGTGTTACTCTTTGTGGAAATACTGTAAGATGTGTCATTTTCATGCATAGATTTCTTTTTAGCCATTGATGATAGCTTTCTGAAAAGCGATTTGAGTACAGGTATTGCTCAGTCACTGGGTTTGAATGATAATTTAAGTTTTGAATATAATAGCAGGTATCTCTATTAAATCTAAATTTTATTATCGTTTTCTCGCTCTATGTCGATGGCTAAATTGAGTTTTGCAGGAACTTCTTGATTTTTAGATCATCGGGCGTTTGGGGAAGTTCTCGGTTGAACCAGCCAACACCCGATCCGTGTTTTCTGAAGATCCCAACTTAAATTTGATCTCCGGCTTATCATAAGATATTTTTTATGGGTGATGCATGAAAGGTTTTGAGCTCAGTACCTCCTCTAAAATTCAAAAAATTTAATTTTTCTGTGCTAAATCATTAGATCTGGTTGTTGAGAGCCTCAGATCATCATATATGGGAGCGGAGTCGGACTCACACTCCCTAGATCTGATAGATCTGCCATTTACGTACATAGATCTGTAAAAAAAGAAAATCAGTTTTCTAAATTGGGTTTTCTGGGTTTTAGTTTTTTGGGTCATTGTATATATCGTTTGGGTGTTTCTTGTTGTCCTATAGCTGCAGATCTAAAGTCAAAAGCTGTGCAAAGTCCAAATCTAGGCCCTGGAGGGTAGGATCTGGATCTCTGGGGGTTCATCAGCATCGTTTTCTAGGGATATCATTCAAATTTTTTTTTGTGCAGTGCAAGGGTTTGAATTTAAATTTTTATTTTTGGACCTGGAAATTTAGTGAGAGCTTCACTGAAAAATCTTAAGCAGGAATATATCGTTTCAATCAAAATTTTCCAGGAAATATGAAGCAAGGCTACCATTTTCTGTTGCATTCTTCGTTCTTTGGAAAAATTCGAGTTTTTTTTTAAAGCCCTTCCTGCCATATATCAGATATGAGCGTCCTTTCATCCCTCCATCTTCCTCAGGTCTCTCTCTGCTTTTTCTACCCACATCCAAACCTTCATGCAGGCCGCCTTCCAGCCCCTTTTTCCTCCACGTTGCTCATTTATATTCATTCCTTGCCCACTACACGCATTTCATACCACCTGCTCATCTTCAAAAAAGGCACTAAACTGTGTCCCTCAAACGTTGTCCGATATCTGCCTCTCTCGTCAGTCCATCCTCGAAACCCCTGCTCGGACCTGCATCAGAAATAGATCTCCATCCTCATCTCCTCACGCTGCCAGCCACCTGCTTTTTATTTTTTTTTAGGCTCCAAGGCAGCCTTTCGAAACCCTTCTTCCCTCCTGCACGTTCCCATTCCTCTCATTCCCTATCCGTAGCTGCCATACCTTCCATCACTCTGCTACCATTGTCCTTCACGCAGTTCTCACCTGCACTCTTCTTCCATTTCCGCTGCGATAACCTGTGCTATTCCTCTAATCCCCTCCTTCGCTTCTGTCGTGACTCCCTCTATCCCTGTCCGTTGTTGCTCAGCCTTCATTGATGTTGTCTACCAGCGCCTCTGCAACATTCACCTGCACACACGCACAACAAAACATCTCGACTTTTCTCAGTTTTGTATGGGTTTGGTTAAAGTTTAACGTATTCACATATTTCTTTTTTTTTTGGGTCTCATTTAACTTTCGAATTAGGGTTGGTGTCCTTTTTATTTTTGGTTTTAGTTTTCATTATTTTTTGACTTTGATTTTATTTGTTTTATTAAATTTAAAAACAATCTAAAAAATTAAAAATCTCAATTAAAAAAAAAAAAAAAATTAAAATTTTCGAAACATACAAAGTCAATAAAAATTTAAAAATTTAAAATTTAAAAAGCTTTAAAATTCTAAAACATTTAAAAAATCTTCGAAAATTTTAAAATTTTCAAAATATTGAAAAATCTAAAAACTTTTAAAATCCTAAACATTTAAAAATCTAAAAAATTTTAAAAATTTCTAAAAATTTTAAATTTGTGACTAAGGATTTAAAATGAAACAAATTAAGGGGTTTTTCGCTTAAACATTAAAATTTTTAATGTGGCCTATGGCCCATTAAAAATTTCGATTTTTAAACCCGTTGATTTGTTTTACTTCATTAATGTTTATTGCCTAAATTAAAGTCCTTTGGTGTTTCTGATGTTAAATGCTAAATCTTAAATTTTAAGATTCTTCTATGGTCAAGGCGCAATAAATCATATTGACTTTTGGAAAGGGTTAATTAATTCTAGATCTTGGTCATTAACGATAATCGTCTTAAATCTGGAATATCTTGTGCGATACAGTCTTGGGCGCTCATATTGATTATTCATGATTGTCATTATTCGTCACATATTGAAGATTGTTCTGGATAACTTGTTTTTTTTAGTTGATGGTTAATTCAAATTAAAGGCATTGGTCTATAATCGTTTCTATTTTGTTGTCGTGTCTTGTTTATATTGGCATTTAATCTATTCATCTGATTTAATCGAGATTCATTTACATTCATCAAGTTTTCCATCTTTAAGTCTCCTAGAGCCTGTGTTCCATAGGCTTTCTCATCCATTTACCTCAGGGACTACCCCCCTTGATTTGCCTAGGAGAAAGTTTAAACGAAGTGAGTAAGGATCAAGAGTGACAGCCCTTACTCTAAGCATTGTCGCGGTGCCTAGACACTGTGCGACAACATTTTTTGGCACCGTTGCCGGGGATATTTTATTCTCGGTGTTTCAACGACATTCATTTTTCATCTTTCATCTTTCTCATCTATTCATTAACCGGTCAAGCGACATAGCATTTCCTGGAATCATTTGATCTTGTCATTTGCACCTTTAGCACCTGGACATTTCAATTCGTTTCTTGTTTGGGTAGCGACTCCACTTCTTCCATTTATTATTTCTCAGACAAGAAGCCCTCCCTTATTTTCACTTGTTTGTTGCCTTTTGGGTCCTAGAGTTAGATTCATGTTCAAGTGGCAACTCCACTTCTTTCCTTTCTTACAAGAATTTCTACTAGAAGCTCGCTTCTAGTGGATCTCTTGATTTTCTTGAGCAGAGGTCTCTCTCTAGCATCCATTTGGTCCCTCATTATTCCTTCAAGCAAGTCATCATGGATGATTCATTTACCCTGTGTCATTTTACTGATGTTCTCCATGATATTCAGAAAGTGACCATTCATAAATTGTCTTTGTTCTCGGGTGATGATTTAGTCGCTGTTAGAAAGCATCTATGCAGGTTTACTTATACAATACTCAGATATTGTAGTTCTCCCCAGTATGATCATGAAGATGTCAAAATGCGTCTATTTGCCTTTTCTTTAGAGGGTGATGCTTTGAATTGGTTTAATAATTACCCTGAAGATTCTTTCACTTCTTTACAAGACATCGTCAATGCTTTTACAGATAGATATGGTTATCAAGGTAGCTCGCCTTGTGCCCCTAAAATTATGCAATAGAATGAAAGTGATCTTGTGAAGGATCCAGCTGTCAATGAAAGATTTCAAGACAATTCTCCATATTAGAATGTGCCATCCACTTGTACTGTTGCAAGTCAAATCCATGACAATGGAAAAACAAGGACAAGTTATCAAATTAGTGTTGACAATGAAAGGGAAAATGATAAGCAAATTATAGAGGAACTAAAGCAATTGGTTAAAGACATGCAGTTCAACCAAACGCAACTGGTAAAAAATATGAAGCTTAATCAAGAGAAATTTGTAACTGATTACGTCAAGGATATGAGAACTTTATACAGTCAACTGGAAAAACATGATGAGGAGATGGAAATCATGAAAATTAAACACTCTGATCACGTAACCTCCATAGTAGAAAAGTGTGCTCAGAATATGGAGGATATGAGGACCAACATGCAGAAAGAAATGGAAACCACGAAAGCTAATCATGGCAGAGAAAATAATTCTATGCAAAGTTATTAGCCTAGAGGAAAATATGACGATCATGGAATTTAATCATTCAAATCACGTGATTGCCATGGAAACAAATTATCAAGAAGAAATAAGTTCGATTCAGAATAGATTGTCAACTATGGATGAAGAAATGACCATCATGAGATTCAATTATAATAATCAGTTAGCTATCATACAAGCAAATCATGAGAAAGAGATAAACTCTATGCAACATTGCTTGATGACCATAAAAGCAGATAATGACAAAGTAATAAAAGATATGGAAGCTAGTCAGATATGTCTTCAGAATAAGTTATTGAGCATGGAGGAAGACCATGCCAAGGAAGTCAGTGCTATGAAGGTTGAACACTCTAACTAGATGGATGCCATAACAATACGGATACAAAAACTTCAGCATCAGTCAAAGGATGAAAGAAACAAGGAAATGTCAACAGATCATAAGCCTCCCTATCTACTGCAGCAAGCTCCATCTTATTATGATGTGCTTTGTTCCATTGAAAAGTGGCTAATTGAAGGTGACCTGGATAAAATGGAAATTAACAATCAAGTTGATGCTCACACGATTAATCCACCAGTCATAGAAGATCAAGTTATAACTCATGACACATGTGAGACTAATCCATCATTCTTGACAGAGCAGATGCAGAATGAAGAGAGACATGTCATGCATATCTTACATACTTAATCTGAGAGTTTTGAAACAGAATGTTTCACATCGTCAGTGATACAACCTACCACAAAGAAAAAGCGCAAGAAAAAGAGAATGAGAAAGCGATTTGACGCATCAGATGGCCGCTAGCAGCTTGATTTTCGGATTGGAAAAAGTCTTACTATATGCAGGATTGGACATGGCACATCCGAGAAACAGCCGACAGATTTGCCTAAAAGCAGGCAAATGCTCAGTATGCACTATATTGAACGCATCTGATGCCATGGGGCATCTTTATTCTAGATTCTCACATTCCTCTGTTGTAGCAACGTGTCCCCAAGTAGAGCCAGATGTTGATCACTACGTGTCAACCACCCATAGCAGTACACCCCCTTTTTTCACAAAAGGGATAGCGCCTGATCGACG
Source organism: Pinus taeda (assembly GCA_000404065.3). NCBI lineage: Eukaryota > Viridiplantae > Streptophyta > Pinopsida > Pinales > Pinaceae > Pinus > Pinus taeda. The sequence continues at coordinate 488,475 of APFE030161830.1, read as the reverse complement.
TGTCCGTGTCGTTCAACTATCATCATCGGCCTGATCATCATGTTATGTTGTAAACCCTTTCTGCATGTGTAAATTGTAAATAATTTCAGCAAATCCGTGTCGCATATGTAATTGCCTAGGTAAACCTAATTTTTTGGTGACAATCAACATTCCAGGAGGTTTTTTGTCTCAGCGACCCATTCTCGGATGGTCTGCAGAGTTTTCCTTCAGCCTTACCCCAAAGCCAGAATGGATTTTGTCACTGAGATCTTAGGGGAGTCCTAGTGTTCTAGATCGAGTCTATGTAAAAGTGATTTGGGAATAATCCTAACTATTTGGTTAGGTTATTTTATTACAAATTGCTTGATCTGCTAGACTATATTTGTGTCGCAGAACTAAGTAGTCTATGAGGGTCTTTTGCAAATGGGTTTTCTCCCTTTGAGATGTAAAAAATGTAAAAAATCATGATGTAAAGTGTCTTGAAGGTTAGAAAAACAATTTGTCCCCTCATAGGTTAATTAATTAAATTTTTTGGCCAAAATTAATTAAAATCCTAAGCTAGAAATTTTATTAATTCTAGGTCCTAGGTAAATTTAAATTCTCCAAAGGCAAAATTCATTGGTCCTTAAAAAATTAAAGTTTAAGAGGTCCAGGAACTAAGGTAAATTAATTATTTTGCTAAATTTTAAGCCTTTGGTCCCTGGGGTTAAGTCAAAGTCAAAATTTTGAGGAAATTAATTCAAAAATTTAATTTTTGAATTAATTAAAATTCATTTAATTGAGAATTTCGAATTTCCTCAATAATTTAAAATTTCGACGGATGAGATTAAAAGAAATTTTAATCCTCATCAACGGTCAAGATTGCTTTGACAAAGATCACTCGAACTAGCCATTGGAGGATTTATCTTTAAATAGGAGGTCGTTTGTAAGTCAGTGCATCCAATCTCTAGATCGTGTATAAGCGAAAAGCTATATTGTAATTTTTTTTATGAGCAATAAAGAAAGACTTTGGGGTTAATTTCTGTTGGTGTTACTCTTCGTGGAAATACTGTAAGATGTGTCATTTTCATGCATAGATTTCTTTTTAGCCATTGATGATAGCTTTCTGAAGAGCGATTTGAGTACAGGTATCTTGCTTAGTCGCTGGGGTTTGAATGATAATTTAAGTTTTGAATATAATAGCAAGTATCTCTATTAAATCTGAATTTTATTATCGTTTTCTCACTCTATGTCGATGGCTTAATTGAGTTTTGCATGAACTTCTTGATTTTTAGATCATCGGGCGTTCGGGGAAGTTCTCGGTTGAACCAGCCAACACCCAATCCGTGTTTTCTAAAGATCCCAGCTTAAATTTGATCTCGGGCTTATCATAAGATATTTTTTATGGGTGATGCATGAAGTCTTTTGAGCTCAATACCTCCTCTAAAATTCAAAAAAATTAATTTTTCTATGCTAAATCATTAGAGCTCGCTGTTGAGAGCCTCAGATCATCATATCTGGAAGCGGAGTCAGACTCACACTCCCTAGATCTGATAGATACTCCCTAGATCTGATAGATCTGCCATTTAAGTACATAGATTTGTAAAAAAAAAAAATCAGTTTTCTAACTTGGGTTTCTGGGTTTTAGTTTTTTGGGTCATTGTATATATCGTTTGGGTGTTTCTTGTTGTCCTGTAGCTGCAGATCTAAAGTCGAAAGCTGTGCAGAGTCTAGATCTAGGCCCTAGAGGGTAAGATCTGGATCTCTGAGGGTCCATCAGCATCGTTTTCCAGGGATATCATTCAAATTTTTTTTGTGCAGTCCAAGGGTTTGAATTTAAATTTTTGTTTTTAGACCTGGAAATGTAGTGAGGGCTTCACTGAAAAACCTTCAGCAGGATTATATCATTTTAATCAAAATTTTCCGGGAAATCTGAAGCAGGGCTACCGTTTTCTGTTGCGTTCTTCGTTCTCTGGAAAAATTCGAAATTTTTTTTAAGCCTTCGCTGCCATATATCATATCTGAGCATCCTTTCATCCCTCCATCTTCCTCATGTCCCTCTCTACATTTTCTACCCACATCCAAACCTTCATGCAGGCCTCCCTGCAGCCCCTTTTTCCTCCACGTTGCTCATTTATATTCATTCCTTGCCCGCTACACGCATTTCATACCACCTGCTCATCTTCAAAAAAGGCACCAAACTGCGTCCCTCAAACGTTGTTCGATAGCTGCCTCTCTCTCGTTAGTCCATCCTCGAAACCCCTGCCCGGACCTGCATCAGAAATAGATCTCCATCCTCATCTCCTCACACTGCCAGCCACCTGCGTTTTATTTTTATTTTTTTAGGCTCCAAGGCAGCCTTTCGAAACCCTTCTTCCCTCCTGCACATTCCCATTCCTCTTGTTCCCTATCCGTAGCCGCCATACCTTCCATCACTCCGCTACCATTGTCCTTCACGTAGTTCTCACTTGCACTCTTCTTCCATTTTCGTTGCTATAACCTGTGCTATTCCTCTAATCCCCTCCTCCGCTGCTGTCGTGAGTCCCTATATCCCTGTCCATTGCTGTCAGCCTTCATCGCCGCTATCTGCCAGCTCCTCCGCAGCATTCACCTGCACATATGCACGACAACAAAACATTTCGACTTTTCTCAGTTTTGTATGGGTTTGGTTAAGGTTTAACGTATTCACATGTTTCTTTTTTTTTGGGGTCTCATTTAACTTTCGAAATAGGGTTGGTCTCCTTTTTATTTTTGGTTTTAGTTTTCATTATTTTTTGACTTTGATTTTATTTGTTTTATTAAATTTAAAAACAATCTAAAAATTTTAAAATCTCAAAAAAAAAAAAAAATTCGAAAAATACAAAGTCATAAAAAATTTATAAAATTTAAAAATTTAAAAAGCTTTTAAATTCTAAAACATTTAAAAAAACTTTAAAAAAATTAAATTTCAAAATATAAAAATCTAAAAACTTTTAAAAATCCTAAACATTAAAAATATTTTAAAAATTTTAAAAATTTCTAAAAATTTTAAATTTGTGACTAAGGATTTAAAATGAAACAAATTAAGGGGTTTTTCGCTTAAACATTAAAAATTTTAATGTGGCCTATGGCCCATTAAAAATTTCGATTTTTAAACCCGTTGATTTGTTTTACTTCATTAATGTTTATTGCCTAAATTAAATTCCTTTGGTGTTTCTGATGTTAAATGTTAAATCTTAAATTTTATGATTCTTCTATGGTCAAGGCGCGATAAATCATATTGACTTTTGGAAAGGATTAATTAATTCTAGATCTTGGTGATTAACGGTAATCGTCTTAAATCTGGAATATCTTGTGGGATATAGTCTTGGGCATTCATATTGATTATTCATGATTGTCATTATTCGGCACATATTGAAGATTGTTCTGGATAACTTGTTTTATTTAGTTGATGGCTAATTCAAATTAAAGGCACTGGTCTATAATCGTTTCTATTTTGTGGTCATGTCTTGTTTATGTTGGCGTTTAATCTATTCATCTGATTTAATCGAGATTCGTTTACATTCGTCAAGCTTTCCATCTTTAAGTCTCCTAGAGCTTATGTTCCATAGGTTTTCTCATCCATTTACCTCAGGGACTACCCCCCTTGACTTGCGTAGGAGAGAGTCTAAACGGAGTGAGTAAGGATCAAGAGTGACAGCCCTTACTCTGAGCGTTGTCGTGGTGCCTAGACACTTTGTGCGACAACAGGGCCTACGTCAACCTATGTGTTGGCCTGAAATACACTGACTAGGAACTACCCTAATCTGCTTCTAACTAACTGTCATTGGTCTGGAGTCCTTTGGCTTGGCTCTCTGGAAACTCTTCTGGCCACTAGCTCCTAAAACGACCCTTCCTCCAGCTAGATCGAAATTCCCTCTAGAGACTTATGCGCAACCCCTGTGTCAACCTCACTGTGGCTCATTCTGCCTCTCTGCAATGTACTTCACCGGATCTGGAGAACTTTTGCTAGCCTCACTATCTCTGCCCCTCACGATTTGCGCTCCCTTCTCAGACTTTCCAGCAACTGTTGTTTCTTTCTGGAAATCGAACTCCAAGGAAATCAAACCTCACAAGTTTGTTCTCCATCTACCCATCGACTTATTCTTATAATCCTCTATTGGACATCCAACGGCCAAGATTAAGACTTAATCAAGGGCCCGGATTAAATCCCTGTCGTAGATGATTCACACCTTATCTCAATTAATTCTGATTAATTAACCCCTTTTTCTAAGTTTAGACTTAGGAAATAATTAAAAAATAGGCTAATAATCTAATTGAGACACTTCTAGGTGGAATTTCCAGAAACAATTTATGGGTTATGGAGAACTCGTGTTTTAGCCTCACCACAAAGTTTCGAGACTAGAACACCTCTGATCCTACAAAAACTAACTCTCCCTCTTAGTGAGGAAGGTGTTCTCTCTAGTGTTGCACATTCTTTCACAACACGTTGTCTTTGTACCACCCCTTTTGTCACGTTGATGATGTTTGGCTATTGCCCACCAACCACTGCGCCACTCTAATGGTGCATTCGTGTTGCTGCTGACACTGCTATACTACTGCCAACTCTGCATCTACACTGCAACTTCCTCATTTATTGTTGTTGCAACTGCAACAATTGCAACTGAGAAGCATCCAAAATACTAAATTGATTGTCTATTGCATCTGTCTCCTGAGTCCTGACTACTACTAGCCTCTACACTGTCCACTCAAGAATCTGCGTTGTCACTGACTCTGCTACTAAGCCTCCTGCTCTGCTGTCAACACTGCTTTGCGCTCTTCAGCACCTTACTACAACTTGTCTGCAACTGTCACTTCGGAATCTGACCGCATCACCGACATTGATCCATCCTGCTACTAAATACTATGGGCCCCCATAGCAAGGTAATGATCCATGAAGTGGACACCTCAATGGACCCTGCACATGTCTACAACTCTCAAGGACTATAACTCCATATAGCCCCACCTCTCTCCTGGAGGTATAGTTGCAAACATTGCAAACTCTTCCTCCAACCTGGAGGACAGCTTGTCTATCTCGGCAAACGTTGTCACCTAGTCCTGCTTCTCCTGCTTGTTCTTCTTCCTGAGAGGACACTGCATACTGTAGTTGGCCAAGCTCACCACATCTGAAGCACTTGACCTTGGACAAGTCCTTCTTCTCCTTCTCCCCCTGCCCCTGATTGGGACACTTGGAAGCTAGGGCCACATTCTCTTCCTTATCACTCTTCACACCCTTATTGCTGCCTCCGCTGATGGTGCTCTTTATTAGAGCTCGCCTCAATTTCTCCTACTGCAGATCGGCCCACATCCTATCCCAACCATGCAAAGTGTCTGCCCAAAATACTTTGGAAAAACACCTGCCATTTCTCTAAGACACTGTTCAGTGCCAATCATACAAGCTCTATGGATTGGGGTGCCTCCCCAAAGAATGCTAGTTGATCTCGGACCTCCTGAATCCTAGTGAGGAAGGGATCTATGCCTTCACCCTTTTGCATCCCTATGCTTCTCAGCTTCTCATGGAGAAACATCTTCCGTCGCTCGGAAGAACTCTGATATAACGTGGAGAGAGCATCCCACATCTCCTTGGTCGTACCTTTGCCAGCTACATGTGAGACTATATGATCTCTAACTCCATCCAAGATCATCTTCTTCACCTTTGCCATTTCTTTTCTGTACTCCTTCAGTTGATCCACATCTTGGGGTACTGCTACCACATCCTCTGCATAGGTCTTCAAACCATGCTCATCAAGGAGAAAGGACATTTTTCCAAATGACATAGTTGGAGACATCGTCCATTCTCTCTTGATCTCTGAGCCCAATTGTGGCCATCTCAAATCTGGTTGAAAACCTCCCCCTTTCCTGTTGCTCGATTATTGAATCTGTGATTCACACTCCCTTTTGGAGTGAGAAATTCTGCTCATAGCTTGTGCCAATCTGCAACTGGAAAATCGAATTTTTGAAACTCGAAACCCCCTGAGATAAATTATCTCTCTGTGCGTGCCTTTCTCTTCCACCCGGCACTGATTCTACTGCTGCAAAACCCTCTGCACCCAAAAAAGGGATCTACTCAGTAAAAATCTGAGCTACTGTTGCTCCCTCTCCCTACTGGAATCACTGAATTTGGCAAGCCGAATTTGTTTGCCTATCCTGCACTGAAATATCAAACTTCCCCAAGCAATTCGATCTGCCTAGCCTAGGCTCTGCATAGCCTCCAGAAATTTGTCCTACTATCCCTTCTGAGAAGCGAATTTTTGCTTCTGCTTTTGAGCTTCCCAATCTGATCAATCACGCTCTAATACCCTCTGAAAATTTCACCATTGGAATCCTATTGCAGCAACTGGAAATTGTTCTTCTAATTCTAATTAATTTAACAATTTATTTGCTACAGAAAATACTGAATAAATCACACTACAACCTTCACAAATAAAACTGTGGTCGAAAATAGCGCTAGAAACTAAGAAAATTCTAACACACACACATAAAAATTAACATAGTTATTTTTGGACAAATATCCCCAGAAAAAACCCAACTTGGGAAAACCGATGCAGCAGCTGAAGGTTTTATATTATTATGCACCAGTGAAATCTAAGTACAATCTATTGATGCCCAACTGGCAATCCAAGCAAAGAAAAACATTGGCAAAAATATTGTGAGGAATTTTCCTCACCCCCATAGGCAATCTTGGCTTAATCAAGCTAATCGAAGTGGCTTCCCAACTGCCTCTGCGTGGGCCCTGAGTCAACCTCTGCGCAGGCTTGAAATACGCTGGCTAGCAACTGCCTATGATCTGCTTTTGACTGACTGTCGCTAGTCTAGAATCCTCTGGCTTGGCTCTCGAGAAACTCTTCCAGCCACTAGCTCCTGAAACGACCCTCTAGTGAATTCTGCGCAACCCCTGCGTCAGCCTCACTGTGGCTCTTTCTGCCTCTCTACAATGTACTTCACCAGATCTGGAGAACTTCCTTTCGCCTCACTATCTCTGCCCCTTGTTGATTTGGGGTAGCATCGGATGTACTCTAGCCATGAAAATTGGTGGAGAGGCTAAAGCACATGAGATCTCCAAGACCCAGAAATGGTTTGGGTGGATTCTAACCAGTTTGGGAGATATTAAAATAATTAATATTTTTAATGGAGTTCCTCAGTCTAAACTTAGGAAAAATAAAATATTAATGGGTATTAATATAAAACTGAGTTAGAAGGTTCCAAAAGTCATGGATCAAGCCAAATCTAATCTTAGCCATTGATTAGAGATTTAATCTCAATCGTTGAAGAACCAACAGGAAAAGTATAAGAAGAGGCTTAAGGGTCAGTTGCAGAACACACTAAGGGAGACCAGTCAGTTCGATTTCTGGAACGGGCTTAGATGAGAAATTCGAACTAGTGGTCTAGAGAGCAGCAGGAGGCAGCAAGTATGGAACAGAGAGTCAGGATCAGCACCAAAAGACCAGCGCAGAGGCATAAGAGGCAACAGCAGATTGCGCAGTCACTAGAGGGCCTGCGTGGGTGACGCAGAGAGGCCCAGGGCTGACACAAACAAGCAGGGGTTGCCGCAGAGTGTCGAAGAGCTACGCAGAAGTTAGCCAGGATGACGCTAGGAGTCAGGACTGGGAGAAGTGCTGGAGAATATTTCTCTTTGTTGGGTAAGCCAGTTTGGCACCCTGTAGTACGAAAGAATTGCTGAATAATAAAATCATCCCTTGCTGCACTGGTTTTCCCACATTGGGTTTTTCGAGGACTGTTGTCCAAAATAACTGTGTCGATGTGTTGATTCTGGTGCATGTGTTTGTTTTTGAATTATGGTGTGATATCTACAGCAGAATTTATTTTAATGTTTACTGAAGGAATTTCAAAAATGACTTATTGGAAATAAGTAGGCAAAGTAAACCAGATGTTGCAGTGATAGAATTTTCACATGGTATCGAGCAAGTAATCAGAGACAGGAAGGGAAAATCAGTTATGGGTCGAGACCATGATGCGGAGGCATCCATGTCAGGAGACTCACACAAATTTTCAGAAATCTGCACAAGAGAAAGTGATTTCGATTTCTCTATGTTGGCTTCCAGGCTGGATGAAGAAGTGGCTTATATGACTAGTTCTGCATCATCAGAAGTATGGTATATAGACAATGGAGCCTCTTGGCATATGATGGGAATCAGGGAATGTTTCTCAAATTATTGAGAAGAGAAGATGAACTTTCAGATCACCATGGGGAACAAGGCAAAGTGTACTCTAGTAGGGAGGGGTACCATAGTTTTTCAAACAGAATCGCGAGAACAGTTCCGTGCTACCAACGTGCTGCATGTACCAAGATTGGGGATGAACTTACTTTCCATGTCGCAACTTCAAGGCAAGGGCTATGACGTCTTCTTCATCAAGGAGAAAGTATACGTCAAACACCCAAGCTGGAAAAAGAAAGTGCAGATTGAGATCAACAGTAACAGGTTGTACAGATTACAACTAAAATCACCAATGGCACTAATAGGCAATCATGGAGACAAGGACTTGAACAAACTATGGCACAGAAGAATGGGACATTTGCACCATGGGGCTCTGAGAATTCTCAGGAGCACTATAACAGGAGTTTCGGGTCTCAGTACGGAACGAGATGATGTATCTAGACGATGTGCTCTAGGAAAGTATGCCAAGGCAGCATTTCCTAGAAGTAAACACAGGGCCAAGAGTGTACTAGGATTGATACACTCAAATATCTGCGAATCTATGTCCACTAAAGCTTTGAGTGGTGTCGAGTACTTCCTTACCTTCATTGATGATCACTCAAGGAAAACTTGGATTTATTTTCTGAAAACCAAGGACGAGGTTTTTTGTCGATTCAAATAGTTCAAGGCTCTGGTGGAGAATCTGACTGGGAAGAAAATAAAAGTATTGTGCTCAGATAATGGTGGAGAGTATGTCGATACGGACTTCACTGATTTTTCCACTAAGGAGGGCATCAGAAAAGAGTGGACAGCTCCTTACAATCCGGAGCATAATGGAGTAGCAGAAAGGAAGAACAGGACTATTGCAGAAGCAGCTAGGGCCATGATGTATGATTAGGATATGCCAAAATTCCTATGGGCAGAAGCATGCAACACAACAGTCTATGTTCAGAACAGGACTCCTCATCGAGCATTGGGCAATATTACTCCAGAGAAAGTTTTCACATGGAAGACACCTGAAGTCAGTCATTTCAAGATATTTGGAAGCTTAGCATATTGCCGCATACCTAAGGAAAAGAGGAAAAAGCTAGATCAAACTGCAGAAAAAGGATATCTAGTGGGATATAGCGAGAACGCTAAGGCATACAAAATCTATCTTCCAGGAAGCAGGAAGGTAGTGGTTCGTCGAGATGTGAAGTTCATGGAGGACAGGGCTTTTAGAAAATTTCGCGAGACGCCTTCCGAGGAGCAAGCAAAAGAGGAGCCGTTGGTTAAACCTCTTCAACCAACGAAAGTAAAGAATTCTTCCTCGGATCAGGAAGATTCACAGGACGAGGAGGAGCTAACAGAAGCACCTGCTGGTAGAGGAAGAACTAGCAGGGAACTTCGTCAGATTCTGCGAGATGCAGAGGACTTCATCAGTGTGTCAAGAAACAATAAGAGGGAGCGAAAACAACCAAATAGATATCAGGGATTAGTAGCTCAGGATGGGGAGCCTGCCATTTTCCGGGAGGCAGCTCAACATTAGGTTTGGCTAGATGCAATGGTAGAGGAGTACAACTCCATAATGGTGAACGATGTCTAAGAGGTAGTGCCAAGGCCTCAAGACAGATCAGTGGTAGGTTCGAGATAGATCTACAAGATCAAATATGTTATAGACAACAATGTTGAGAAATATAAGGCCAGGTTTGTGGCTAAGGGGTATGCTCAAAAGGAAGGAATTGACTCAAGGAAACCTTCACCCCGGTGGCCAGGTATACATCTATTAGGACCATGACATCTCTTGCAGCACAGATGGGGTGGGAGATTCATCAGATGGATGTAAAAATGGCTTTTCTGAACGAGGTAATAGAAGAAGAGGTATACATTGAACAACTAGAGGGCTTTGAGACACATGAGAAGAAGTCTCATGTATGCAAGTTGAAGAAAGCCCTGTATGCACTGAAACAGACACCTAGAGCATGGTATGGTCGAACCGATGGCTACTTGCAAAAGACGGGATTTGTTAAGAGTGACGCAGATCCAAATCTCTACTATCTGGTTGTAGAGAATGAGCCGCTAATCTTAGTATTGTATGTGGATGATCTCTTTCTGACAGGATCATCCAGACTCATTGGGGACTGTAAGAAGAATTTAGCCACAGAATTCGATATGAAGGATTTGGGACGAATGCATTATTTCCTAGCGTTAGAAGTTTGGCAGCAGAAGGGAGAGATCTTCCTTGGGCAAGGGAGGTATGCTACAAAAATCCTAAAAAGATTCAAGATGGAGAACTGTAGACCCATGGCTACTCCAATGATCACCAACTGGAAGAAGATTGATGCATCAGAAGACAAGGATGTTGATCCCACCTTATACAGGCAGCTCATAGGGTCCCTGACGTATCTGGTCAATACTAGGCCAGACATTTTCTATGTTGTCAACACCCTCAGTCAGTTCATGGTGGAACCAAAGAGGGCGCACTGGGCAGCAGCCAAACATGTTCTCAGGTATTTACAGGGAACAATTGATTATGGACTCTTGTACACCAAGGGTAAGGATATCAGATTGAGTTGATTTACTGATGCAGATTGGGCAGGAAGTTCAATGAATCGGAAAAGTACCTCTGGGATTGTTTCAACATTGGATCGGGGATGACTTCCTAGTGTAGTAGGAAACAAAAGTTCGTGGCTCTGAGCTCATCTGAGGTGGAATATATTGCGGCGAGCATAGCTTCGTGTGAGGCCATATGGCTTAGAAAACTGCTTGTGAACCTATTTAGAAGAAAAATGGAGGCGACCAGGATCATGTGCGATAACCAGAGTTGCATCAAGCTCTCTGAGAATCCAATGTTTCATGATCAGTCAAAGCATATTGATATCCGATGTCACTTTGTCAGACATTGTGTCCAACGAGGAGTTGTACAGTTGAGCTACACTCCTACAGGAGAACAGGTGGCAGACATCCTTACCAAGGCCCTTGGAAGAACCAAGTTTGATTATTTCAGGGAGAAGATGGGGATGATAAAGAATCCATTTCAGTAGCAGAAATGGGTATGATGTTGCAGTGCAGTAGCAGTCAGCAGTAGCACGATGCAACATGATGAGTAGGAGTTTGCAGTGCAGATGCAGTGTTGGAAAAAAGGACCAACAGCAGCATGGATGCAGAGGGAGTTGCAGTGTAGATGCAGCGTTGGGAAGATGGACGGCAGCAGCACGGATGCAGAGGGAGCTACAGTACAGATGTCGCAGTGGTAGTGATAGAGCCATGGGCAGCAGTACAGGATGCAGCAGCGCAGAGGATGTTGGGCAGGAATGGCTTAGCATTAGCACAGGTACCGATGTCGTATGATTACAGTAATGCTCACTATGGACTCTGGAGTATTACTAGAGAACAGTCATCGCTAAGAGGAAGTGTTGGTTTGGGGTAGCATCGGATGTGCTCTAGCCATGAAAATTGGTGGAGAGGCTAAAGCACATGAGATCTCCAAGACCCATAAATGGTTTGGGCAGATTCTAACCGGTTTTGGAGATATTAAAATAATTAATATTTTTATGGAGTTACTAGTCTAAACTTAGAAAAATAAAATATTAATGGGTATTAATATAAAACTGGGTTAGAAGGTTCCAAAAGTCATGGATCAAGCCAAATCTAATCTTAGTCGTTGATTAGAGATTTAATCTCAGTCATTGAAGGACCAACAGGAAAAGTATAAGAAGAAGCTTAAAGGTCAGTTGGAGAACACACTAACGGAGACCAGTCAATTCGATTTCTGGAGCGGGGTTAGCTGAGAAATTCGAACTAGTGGTCTGGAGAGAAGCAAGAGGTAGCAAGTATGGAATAGAGAGTTGGGATCAACACCAGAAGACCAGTGCAGACGCAGAGGCAGCAGCAGATTGCACAATCACTAGAGGGTCTATGTGGGTGATGTAGAGAGGCCCAGGGCTGACGCAGAGTGTCGGAGAGCTACACAAAGGTCAGCCAAGATGACGTTGGGACTGGGAGAAGTGCTAGAGAATTTTTCTCTTTGTTGGGTAAGCCATTTTGGCACCTTGTTGTACGAAAGGATTGCTGAATAATAAAATCCTCCCTTGGTGCACCGGTTTTTCCACATTGGGTTTTTCTGAGGACTGTTGTCCATAATAACTGTGTCGATGTGTTGATTCTTGTGCATGTGTTTGTTTCTGAATTATGGTGTGACATCTGCAGCAAAATTTATTTTAATGTTTATTGAAGAAATTTCATAAATAACTTGTTTGAAATAAGTAGGCAAAGTAAATTAGATGTTGCAATGATAGAATTTTCACATGGTATTAGAGCAAGTAATCAGAGACAGGAAGGGAAAATCAGATATGGAACATGAAATCAAAAATTAACTTCTGTGATGGCCCTTCATCATGTCATTTGCTTATTGCAACATCAACAACCTGCATACATATTGACATATCTCCAAGATATTCAATGTCAAGGGTCTTATTTATCAAGGTTTTCATACCTTTCCTATGGAGATATCATGGTCAATTCTTCTAGTCATTGGATGTTGATTTCCTTTTCTAAGTGACCATAGTTGCATCTTTCACAATCTATTCTTTCTTTCTTCACATATTGCTACCCAGGAACTACCATTCATAATTCTTTCATTTTTTCAACGACCTCATATTCCATATGAGGACATATTAAGTTGATTTCATCTAGTCCATATGTGAATCGTGCCTTCGTGCATTCTTTTAATGAAAGAGATCCCTTTCCTTTGATCATACTCATGAGGTAGAGTATTCTCCCATGCTATCTGCAATTATATGATGACATGAGTTAATCTATCAACCATATACCTACATACCTCTTTTTCTCTATTTGGTCATCTAAACTTCCTTCAGCAACTTCCTTTCCTTGATTGAGAGTACTTCAACCATCTTGACATGTTGCATTCCTTTGTCATCATACTATCATTCTTTCAAATAGTGAATCCCATCCAAGGTGGAGTTCTTAGCGAGACACGTGCTTCTTCAGAGAGATGACCCTTCTAATGAAGATTCCGATGGAGGATCATGATTATCCTCATCCTGCAAATGTTCCTTTCTAATGATATATGATGAGTTTTACACTAGATGACTTTCTACTACCCATAAGTACTACTTATGCTTCTATGAAGTTTCCAAGAACCCCTTTTTCCTTTGATGATTGTTACAAGTATGTAGAAAGTATGTAGACTTTTACTTCGCTATCTTTCAAGCTTCTTGTATTGATGACATGAGCTTTTGCTTCAATCACATGCTTATTAAGATGCCATTCTTAATATGATGCATCCTATCATTCTTTAACCATGGCAGAGGTCTTCCATCTTCTACTTCTTGTTATCCATCTACATCATGAATAGTGCCTAAGGGTCTGCATAGTTCCCTTCTTCCATCACGCTTCTCAAAGGATCAACCCATCCATCTTTACTTCTTGACATGTTACATTCCTTTGTCATCATACTATCATTCTTTCAAATAGTGAATCCCGTCCAAAGTGGAGTTCTTAATGAGACACTTGTTGCTTCCGAGAGATGAACCTTCTAATGAAGATTCCAATGGAGGATCAAGATTATCCTCATCATGCAAATGTTCCTTCCTAATGATATATGATGAGTTGTACACTAGATGACTTTCTACTACCCATAAGTACTACTTATGCTTCTAATGAGGTTTCCAAGAGCCCCTTTTTTCCATGGTGACTGCTACAAGTATGTAGACTTTTACTTCAGCTATCTTTCAAGCTTCTTGTATTGATGACATGAGCTCTTGCTTCAATCGCATGCTTATTATGATGTCATTCTTAATATGATGCATCCTATCATTCTTTAACCATGGCAGAGGTCTTCCATCTACTTCTTGCTATCCATCTACATCATGAATAGTGTCTAAGGGTCTATGTAGTTCCCTTCTTCCAGCATGCTTCTCAAAGGATCAACCCATCCATCTTTACTTCTTGTACCTGCAATATTAATTAACAAGTACCCCAAGCAAAGAATACAATACCAAAACATGATGTCAAATTATCTTTCTAGGGTTTCTATGCAATCAAGAGGTCATCCTAGGGTTTCTTAAGTTCAAACCCTAGATCATATTACGTCACACTACGGTTTATCCCATGTCCTAGAATCCTAACAAACCCTAGAAGTCAAATCATAGGGAACAAGTACCTTAAGATTAGGGTTTCTAAATACTAGGATTTCTTATGAGCCATCTATAGTTCAAA